>JANSTT010020973.1:0-45938 GCA_026745375.1 Platyura marginata | reverse complement strand
CAAAATGTCTACAGTATTTTTGCGAAAAAAAAATACTGTAGACATTTTGTAGACAGAATTTGAAACACAATAATTTTGCTTAGTGGGCAAATAATGTTGAAATTGTTTTTTTTATGTCCTTATAGAATTTTTTCCAATTAGGTATTCGAAATTTTATGAAAAAAGTTACATAGTATAGTATATTTCAATAATCTAAACATATTGTTTCATTATGTAGAGAGAGATGTTAAAAAATACCTCGATAATTACACCAATCTCGGTAACTGCACATGGCTTTGTTTTATATCAGTGCAATTACCGTATCTGCACTGTATTAAGAAATTGAAAATTGTCACTTTCATATTTTAATGTATTATGTATTAAAAATATGATAATTTTTGATAACTTAACGACACAATTTTCACTTTTATCAGATTGTATGTGAACGAATCTTAAATAACTTAGAATTTTTTTCTTAATTAACTTAATCAACTTAAATTTCATTGCTAGATCAGTGGTAATGACTACGAGAGGTCCCGGCTTCGACAAATATTTTCTGTATGGAAGCCTTTTTCGGTTATTTGTTAGGACAGTGCTTGACCTAAGAACGGGTAGTTCGAATTCCACCTTTAAAATAGTACGTCTCCTCGTATACAGACAATTGAGAACGAATTACGTATTAATGAAACTTGCTATGGCAGTGTTGTTATCTGATTAACGATAACGTGGAGAGGACTCCCAAAAACGGGTAAAGGGTAAGACACCCATTCCAATTTTGTGGCAATATTGGCACAAAAATCGTACACAAAAATTGTACACCAAAATCAGACAAAGAACAAAAATCGTATACAAAAATCGTACACAAAAATCGTACAAAAACTAAACAAAGGACATGTCTAATGGCCCCAATTAAAAAGTGGCCTAAGGACTTGGTTCTCCATACACTAATTATTCTTCAAAAGGAGATAATATTAATGTAACTATTTTCAGCTTAGCAATACATTACTTAAATTAGTTTTTGATTTCAATCTTCTCGTTTCTTTTGTCAAATATTCTAAATATATGTTCTATGTTCTATATCTATTTACTCGTACATAGTTTTTCCTAGTTGACTAGTTAAATAAATAAATTATATTAGTTCTTTATTTAGATATTGAAAATTATCTTTAATATACGAAATTTGTGTTCTTATTTGAGAGCAAGCAAAGATCTTCTATTATTTTATTGAAATTCAAGACAAATATCTTAAAGGAAGTTTATTTTATAGACATATATATATAAGGTACCCACCATTTTTTATGTACATTTGTACATATATAATCTATCTGTGTATAACTAAACTCCAATTTTATTTGAAATGGTAAATCTAACTGCGCCATCAGCAAAGAGAATTTACTTTTTAGTGAATCTAAATACGACTATCTAACGATTTATATTTATTTATATTATGTACGTAATACGTATGTATATAGATATATATATATATATAGTACTCTCAGCACTTTTTACGAAAATCGAGAAGGTACCTACATATAGTCAATATAATATGAAAAAAAAATCGATAAATTCAATTTGGAAAAATACGAAGAAAAAAAAAGATTTGAAAATTTTCTATTTTTAGTCAAGTCAAATATGATTTTAAAATCCATGTTTGCAAAAATAAAAAAAATAAAAGAAAAAAAAAAAATTCCCAGACTACATAATGGAGGTAATACCCAAACTCCTATCTGCCTGTTTCACTAATGGCAAAATAGACAAAAGCCGATTATTCATCAGTTGGTTGTTGGTTATTTCTTTCAACATCAAGCCAATCGAGCGAGTAAATAAAAACGTTAAAAAAGATATATAATAATGTATGTATATGTACCAGTACCTACTGATATCGGGGACGAAAACGTCTATAAGGGAATAAAAGGGATTATATTAGGTATCGATTGTCTTTAGTGACCTGTAAAGTATTCCACTTAAAAAAAAAGAAGTAACAAAGCAAAAACATATATCGATAATTAGATTCCATTATTTCGCCAACATCGCACTGATTTATCAAATTGAAAGAAATATTTGTCTTATTCTAAGCGTTCGGCTTAATTAAAGATTATAATCATAATGTGGTTTACCTTGAATTTTTTTTTCTCAGTGCAATTATTTAATAAAACTTTCAAAACCAAATAGATAAAATAAAAAAAAAATTGTTTTCTTAATTATAATTAATCAATTATTCTATTTTTTAATTTACACTTACACTTGAATGTTCATTACTGTTTAGTAATCCATAGAAATCTTCGTCTGGACTCCGTTTGTAGTTAATTATCTCATCCACAGCACTCATCTTTGGTCTTTTGTTGGTCAATCCAAGAGTGCAGCACACAAAAATGTACACAAATGTTAAACTTTCACTTAATCAACAAACCAGCACGTACTTCTACGTATACGTTCCTACTGTTTCCACGTTCAAAACTGACTGACGACGTATTGATATTGAAATTGTTTTGAAATTTATTGTATCTTTCTCAACACTGCTATAGAGCTCTACGGCTATGTCTAGCAAAAGAAATTGTCTATATTACCGTTCTCCTCATATTATTTGCATGGAGTATTACCACATTTTCGTATTAACTGTGCGCTGTGATGATAATACAGCATGCGCTGGCCCGGTTACCGTCCCGCTCAACCATAATGATGCGATAGGTTTTACTTGGAAAATACAACAACAACAAAAAATTCCCCTCTGAAAGTTATACAGAACCGTAGAACTGTTCGAATTGGTAACTGGGCGAATTTATAGTCGATCATTGGGTATATTTTTCTGTTTTATGTATACATACTGTGAATCGTTCACAATTTAATAAAAAAAATTAAAAATTAAATATAAAAAAATATTTCGTTTTTCATTATTTAGTTGTTCATTTCATGCGAATTGTATGCCATTTTATGATTTACAAACAGCCTTATCAATTAAAAGCAAAGTAACACCTAAATATAAAAGAAAATGTGAAATAGTTAATTAACATTCTATTTTTCTTTTCTTTCTATTTTCTTCTCTAATTTCCACTTTTTTTTTGTATATTAAAAAAGCTGCGAAATATAAATAACAAAATAAACAGATAGCAAAATCGACTAAACTTACTTTCAAAAGTATATCCAAATGGATAGTCGGATTGATAGCCCAAAGGATAGTAAAAAGAATAGCCAAAAGAATAGTAAAGAGAATACCCAAAAAAGTAGTCAAAAGGATAGCTAAACGGATAGTAAAGAAATGTCCAAAAGTATAGTAAAAACTATAGCCAAAAGAATAGTAAAAAGGATACCTAGAAGCATAGTCAAAGGGATAGATAGGGATAAGAAATATCCAGTATAAGAACAAAATATTTTTATTTTAAATTTTTTTTTTTTATTTTTAAAATAAATTTTTAATTTAATTAACATCGCTGTTATACATACATAATTCTCTAAGATATAACAACAACAACAAAAAACAATTATTTCAATAATAACCTTGATGTTCTAAGATTTTCGTAATTTTTTTTTAGATTTTCCAAAGGATTCTGCTGAATAAAGCTTCTAGGACTTTAACGACATTTTTTAGATTTAAGTTTAAGCACACAGAATTCTATAAAAATTGTCATAAAATATATCTTTAACCTTCAATATGTCAAAATTAATTTGAGTTACAAAAAATATTTATTTTGATAAAAAATTTAGAATTTCATTCTCTACAAATTGCTCAAATATCTTTTTTTTTGTATCTCTTTTATTTTGGGAGTTATACTGATTTTTATGATGGAGCTACAAGAAACTATAACAAAACCGTTGTAATCTCACAAATAAGCTCTAAACCAACAAAAAAAATCGAATATCGATGACTTATTATATGTACAATACACACTAACTCATTTTTATCTACTTTTAAGTTAGCGGGTATTTTATATAAGCCATCGATATCATATGGTAATTATAGCTCACAATCTCATTCCATACGACCTCCTAGTGCTACCGAACAATTGATATAAATAAAACAATTTTTCCATACACTCTCTTTTCTACAAAAAAATTATTATACTGTAAGGTGTAATCAATGTCATACCTTGTAAATTGTTATCATAACGGAAGTTCCAAAAATCAACAGCTAATTGATTTCATTCTTGGCGTTGAAAAGTAGCCGATTATAGCCAACACACACACACATATTTATTTAAATAATGGTACTAACGATCAGAACGTACTAACTATCAGAAATGATCAGAAATTAATTTAATTTTTTAATTAAATAATTATTTTCTTAATTATGACTATAAATTATTTTATAAATTAAAAAATAATTAAATTATAAAATCTCACACTTAGGATATTTCTCAAAAGATGTCACTGTGTGTATGCTGCCATAACAAAAGCTTTCTTCAAACAGTTTAAGAAACATGAAAAATAAAGCAAATTCAATTTGTGTGAAAATTCCAATTTAAAAAAACTAAATACATTTTCTTCTAAGATTCAAAAACAGACATCAAACGGCTTCTTTTATTCATATACAAAATACATACGTCACATAGAATTAATTAATTTACTTTTGTTTAACGAATATGTATGTGAGTATGAATGCTGACTGTGTGCTGTAAAATTGTAAAAAGAACAAACTCATTCCTTTCTTTGCATAATGTACAAAGAAACATCACGAGCCAACAGCGAATTTCTTTATTTTCACCACGTTTTTCTTTCTATGCGGTTCATTCAAAGAAAGAAAATTCAAAAATAAACATTTCAAAATACAAAGCGCCTTTTTCTACACACATAGAACATTGCACATCTCTACAAATTATGAAAACGTCCATGGCAGTGGATGGTTACGATGGTTTAAAGTTTGATTTTTTGAAGAAAAAAAAAACCAAAAAAAAAAAAAAACAAAATTAAATAAAATAAAACTTAAATATAGCTCGCGCTATACAAGTGTCGCTATCTGGCAACACAAAAACAAAACAGAGAAGTTCTGTCCATTTTATATGTACTATGAGCACCATTGAGCATGTATATCTATCGACATCGACTCTTGTTAGTTAGGTTAAAACACATAAGCGGTTCAGTTAGTTAATTACAGTCATTAAGATCTATCAATTCGCGCAAGTCTTTTATATGGCCTAGAAATATTAGTTATTAATTATATTTTTCGATTAATCGAATAGAAATAATTATTGGGTATTATTCCGGAAGACGTATTTTAAAAAGAGTGTGACGAAATACCAAAAAAAAAAAAAAACTAACTCTTAGTGCTAGCTTCGGTTGGGAAGTGTTTTATATTTTTTTTTGTGAGCACCAACAAGTTTTCAAACCGTAACTGGATATAATAGTGACGTGTTGGCAGTGAGCACCGAGGATATTAGGAAAAAATGGCAGAAACCGTTGAAGAAAGCTTCGTAACTGAAACGCACCGAAAAACCGTGCGTACAAGTTACAAAATCGAAGAAGTGAGTATTCCAACAACAACAATAAAAAAAAATAAAAAAATAGAAAGAAACTATTTCCGTAATATTTATTTCGATCTGTCAATTAATTGTATAAATCAATTAGTAAAATACATGAACTGCTTTACAATGTTGGAGGATATTTTCGGCATTGAGTACAACCTCAAACAATATTTTTTTTTTTCTTTTCTTTATTTATTTTAAATGCTCTACAGTTGAACACGTCTATGCTACCAACATTATAGCTTCACCTAAGCATAGAATAAATAATTAAACAGTTTTTTTACGATAATTCTCAACAAAAAAAAAAGAAAGAAAAAAAAAAACTTTTATAATATTCTCTCACTAAAATTACAAAATTTATTCTTGAACAATGTGCTAGAGGTTATGATGCCTGCCTGTATCGCTTAGTGAAGCTAAAAATAATTTTTCTGGCATAATATTTATTTTGAAGTGCCCGTAAAAAATTATGTTTTATTTAGTATAGATAGCAGCAAATGTTCAATTTGAAATTAGTTTTTTTTTTATCAATAATAATTATAATATGTAATAATAATAATAATAATAATTATTATTATTATAACAATAATAATAATAATAACAATGACAATAAATATATTTTTCATGTGTAAACAATGTTAAATTTATAAAAACGAAAAACCAAAAAAAAAAAATTATTTTTTTTTTAAACGTTTTTTCCGGGCAAAAACTTCCACGCTGAATGTGCGTTGCGTTATGTTTTATTTTTAGTTATTTCAAGCAGCGACAGGTGTCCATCCATACGTTGAGCGCAAATAATATATTAATTCTCATATCTCAGAGCCAAATAACAACTTTCATAGAGAAAAACATCTTTATTTTTGTTTTTCCTTCCTTTATTAAAAATATGATTTTTACGTGCGATCAGATAAAGAAAAAAAAAAACAAAAAATGTCATAAATAATTAATTCCGCATCCATACAATGTTAAATATAAGTAAATATTGGGGATTTTTCTTTTTTGTAAAATTATTATTTAAAATATTCATTAACAATTCTCTCTCTCTCTCTCTCTCTCTCTCTTTTATTTGACATGTCACATTGATTAATGGTAATTGTCCAAAAACACAAAACAATTAATTAATGCCATGTCCACACAGTTTTTGAGTGTACTTTTTGAAGAAAAATTCTAACAAAAATTTAAGAAAAAAAAAATATTATCTTCCCAAAAACCATAAACAACTATAGATGTCATGTGATGGACATAACATATGTACATAAAATTTCGTTTGTTTTTAAATTGTTTATTATTATTTTGTTCAAAGAAACTAAATATAGGCATCTCATCGTCGTAAATAATAATTTTTTTCAATATTTCATGTGATCTCTACAAACAATTAATATAATAAAAATCATTAATAATGTGAAAAGTGTTTTTGAAATTGCTTGCAGACATTTATGAAATCCTTTTAAATGATATAATAATGATTTATCAATGGATCAAGTGTAGTTTTGCATATGACTTAAATCAACGGTGGCTGCCCGTGATGTATTGATTCCATTTTGATTGAAGAAAATAAAAAAAAAATTTGGCGGTTCCACTAACATCTTTTGACCATTTTTTTAGTCAGTGTTACAATTTTGAACATTCTTAATATTAAAGATATGATTTTGAAATTTTGCATTCTATTATATCATTTTAAATTTTCAGCCATTTTTACCAAATAATTTTTTTTTAACCCTTTTAGCTATACATATATATTTTGAAGATGAAAGGGTTAACCAAAAATTTTCAAAAAGTTACTCATCTTTGTCAGAATTCAGAATTTAATTGGAAATGTTTTCGTAAATTTTTCATTTCTGGAAAACGTTAATCCTTTAAGGTCCAAACGGTGCCTCTGAAGGGTTAACTTTGAAAAATATGGTAATACAATATAAACCTAAAAAATGCAATAAATTTCTTTTGGTTAACACTTTCAGATTCAAAATATATGGACCTTAAAGGGTTAACTTTTTCCAAAAATTTTATTTGGCAAAAAATCCTGGAAATTTAAAATAATACAAAAATACTAAGTTTCAAAATCATATCTTTAATATTAAGAATATTCAAAATTGTGTCAATCACCCAATGAATTTTTATTTTGAGCTTGTTTTAAATATCCTTTTTTATGATCCAATGGGTGTCTCAAAATTTATAGATATAGGTCGAAAAATCTTTGTTCATAGCTCGGTTATATAAAGCGTCTACTTAAAAATGGAACATCTCTAACATCATTTTTTCTATGGCACAATTTACCATCCTGTAGACCTGTATAAAGAGAAAATATTTGCAAACAAAATTTTAAAATGAGAGGGATCGGTCACAGTCATCTATTGGATAAATTATAAATTATCATAAAAAAGTTCCTTTGAGCTAAACCCTCTGCAGGAGTACCCTAATGAAACAATTCTAATTTAACTTTATTCAAATACTGAATATGTTACAGTAGCGCTACGAGCTATTAGGATTATAAATTTGTTAGTTTGATCTAACCACTTTGCTAATATTTTGTATGAAACCGCACGGAAATTTTAATTGTGTGATTACATTATTTTATCATTAGCTTGCTGAAAAGGGTCAACATTTACTTTTTATCCATTCATGTTTCCATTCATGATTACTTACAAAAGGCTAATTTATTTAAGCTAAAAAACCCTCAAAAGCTTATAAAAGCTCTTTAGGTAGTCCATTTACATTATTCAGTTCAGTCCATAATAATAAAACAAACATACTGAATTTTCTTTTTATTCTAACATCTAACCATAACATTCTATTAGGATTATCAGCAAAAGTCCACTTTATAGCTTTTATACAGAACACTACCTAATCACTTAAATCTTAACCTTATTTCTCTCAATTAATTAGCTTCAATTCATAAGTCGTACGAAAACATGGCACCGTAAATTACACATGAATCATTCGTAAATAAATGTTACTAAAGAAAAAATAAAACGGTACCGACATACGGTGGCGGAACACAGGAAGTTATTAACGACAAGATTGATGTGGATGACAGAATAATAACCATCGTATGTGTGTAAATAGAGATATTCGTAAGACCTTCGTAAGGACATTTTCTCTGTACACAGTAATTTTTGTAATAAATTAAGACACAAAGACATTTTCTTTTTTTAATCGAATGAAAAATCTTTTATGTGTCTGCGTTTAGAGGAAAATTTGATTTTAATGTGTTATTTTGAAAATTGCAACATCAAATGTGCGTGGGTGGTTTCATTAAGTCTAACGCATTTGAGTTAAATGCACTGTCACTTCATGAACATAATTTAAATCGAAATATGTATTATTGAATGTGTACAAACATTATTTATGTATACTTACTCATTTCGATGGATATACTAACATACGTATAGATGGTACATTATATAGAACCGTTATAACTGCATAGTGCATAGTATGCACTTTTCATACATTAAATACGTAATGTTTATTTAATATAATATTAAATTGGCTTCAGAACTAGAAATACAACAATAACAAATATGTAAGATGTACGTACCTACATATATGTACTGTACATACCTATATCAAATGTTGCATATATGTAGCAACTCATATGAAAAGCTACTGTTGCAACTATTGGCACGATATATTGACTTAGGTCAAACTAGCACATTCTGAAATTAATTTTGTCAAACTAAATTCTATTCCGCATTTTTTCTGTATTTAAGGTGCATAGTATGTGATTGCACAATATTTAATTTATATTATATATGTAGGTAGCAGGTATATACATTTATAATAGATTATTAGACTGAATGAAATTTTAAATCAAATAATATAACATGACATGGTAGTCCAAATGAAAAATGTTAAATCACTTTTACTTTTTTTTGCCAATTTCAACCCAAAAACACCGAAAATAATGTAAAAATTCTAAAAAAATTATTTTTTTAATGTTACTGTACTAAGTTGTATCGCCAATTTTATAATTTTTCGACCACCCTAAAATATTTATATTCAAACGACATTTTAATATAACACATACAGTTTGTGCGCTTCTTGTGATGTCAGAAAAACAGTCAGAACAGAAAAATTATACACATACGTAATAATGACGCTATGAGACTGAGTGAAATTTAAAATCAAATACCATAACACTGCCCAAATAAAAAATGTTAAATCACTTTTACTTTTTTTTGGCAAATTTCAACCCAAAAACATCTAAAATAATGTAAAAATTCAAAAAAAAATTATTTTTTTAATATTACTGTACTAAGTTGTATCGCCAATTTTACAATTTTTCGACCACCCTAAATATTTATATTCAAACAATATTCTAACAACACATAACGTTTGTGCGTTTCTTGTGATGTCAGAATGTTGAAGCGAATAATTATTTCTAAATTGAAAGTACGACACTGTCTTGACCGTCCTATACATGCATACGTTATAATGACGCCATTAGACTGAGTGTAATTTTAAATCAAATACCATGCCATGTCATGGTAGCCCAAATAAAAAATGTTAAATCATTTTAACTTTTTTGGTCTACTTCAACCCAAAAACATCTAAAATAATGTAAAAATTCCAAAAATTGTTTTTTTTTTAAATATTACTGTACTAAGTTGTATCGCCAATTTTACAATTTTTCAACCATCCTAAAATATTTATATTGAAACAACACATAACGTTTGATGATGTCATAATGTTGAACAGAAAAATTATGGAAATTGATTTAGTTCTAAATTGAAAGTACGACACTGTCTTCAGCGTCCTATACATGCATACGTAATAATGACGCCATCAAAACGTTTTTGGCTTGATCTCTGAATCCAGCTGTGTCAAATAAAATCGAAAATAAAAATGGAAAACTACTGTAAATTCAAGTAAATATATAATAAAAGTGTTTTGCAAAAATATTTACGTATATTTCAACTTTCAAGAGTTTCCCATTGACGTTAAACAAACAAATATGTCGTATTGTACATATGTACATACACTCGTACATACATACATATTTTGTACAAATTTTTCCTTTATTAAATGCGATTTTATATTAAATATTTGCGAAGCAGTAATAAAATTATTATTATTTGTAGATTAATAATTTGTGAATTTTGTATTGCGCTTAAAACTCAATCCAAGATCAATGAAGAACAGTCACACCGAGACACCGACTAAAGGAAAGCTTTAAAATTTAAAAAAAAAATTAAAATCATAATAATTCCAAAATGTTCGTCCCTTTGTTTTTCTGGGTTTAATAATATCAGTAAATAAATACGTAAAAATTTAAAGTTGCATAGAAAGTTCAGTAAACTTAGTTTTAGAAGTGATAATTAAAATAAAAAAAACTTAAATTGCCCCAGTAGTCCAATCGCTTATACAAAAACATTTTCCGAGTGGACGCGAATTGTCTTTTTTTTTTGTAAGATATTTATTAGGGATCAAATTTAAAGACTTTTAAGATCGGTTCATATCATGAAATCCCCGCAGCCACGCTGCTTTGGGAGTCTTTTCAGCATTCCCTTTGTCAATTGGATGAATTTGGGTGACCTGGTTGAGTTCATACAGAACAAATGTTTAGACTTTAGACTTTAGACAGAAGAAAAAATTGTTTGTTCTATTTTTCAAAATAGTCCAGTAACGTTAGGATTAAAAAAAAAAAAAAATTGTTTTTGTAGAGTATTTATTTTAAATATTTATTTTACATACGTGTGAGACACCCTGTACATATAATAATATTATTGAAATGGTGGCAAGATAATATAATTTTGAGTTTTAAAATTGCCATTGGAACAAGTATTTGCTTCAATTAGCATATTTTTCACAGGATTTTGTTGGACTTCCACAATTTAATCATGAAAATATTTCCGCCTGATGTACATTTGTTGTCTACTTATTTGTTCCACGGATATATTTTTTTGTTTAAAAGGGGATTTTATACGGATTAATTTGGTTTTTATTAAAATTTTATTAAATGAGAGAATTGAAAACGTTGATTGTTCAACATGGATTCCAATATCGACCGTTTCTGTATAAATTTTGTTAGAAATTTTCTTTTACTATTAGATAATTTATTAAGAACTTGTCGTTAATCAATAAATTTAGCAAAGAGGGGTTTATTTAATAGTTTAAGTCTAAAGAAACTCCGTAATGTTTAAAACGCCAAATAATGAAAGCCAAAGACTGTAAACACACCTAAATTTGACGCTATAGTCATATAGTCAGTATTCCCATAAATTCCTAGTTTTGATTTAATTCTAAAAAATATTAATTTTCAATGCAATTTTCAAGACAATCTCAAATTTTAAGCATCTATGTTAGAAGAGAAGAAATTTAGCATAAACAACCGACAATTTTTGGAATTAAAAATGTTCTGGAATTTTGAATCCTTGAATTGGAGGAATACATTATTTTCTGTTGTAAAGAAAAATAAGTCAGTAAAGGGAAACGGAATCATTTCGATTCATTCAACTACGTACGACATGATTACACTCTATCTATGTATGTATATAATGAAAGGAAATTATGAAGATCAACTATAAATAATTAAGATAATTTTTTTTTTTTAATTGAATTTTTCACGTGGCTAACTCACATGTGAAGCGCAACTTTAGCATAAATATCTGTCATAATAAATAACCGTTTGGATGATCCAATTACGTCTTGTTCACTTGAATGAATAGACGACTCATTAAATTTGTCAAACAGTTTACTGACTCATTATTATTTAATGTGCTAATTAACACAATATGTTGCATCACACAAGATCTTCGTATGTTGTTCAGTGACGCTGATCTAAGAATAAAAAGATTGTTTAACAGTCATTTTTGTATAATATATGTGAAATTGCATAGGTACGAGTATCGTCAGTTTTTCTTAGAATTACCCCAATATGCGTGCAGATTTGTCCACTATTCATTTCCTTTGCAATGAATGACTTCAAGGACCGAATTTGATGCCGGAATACATTTTGCAAGTAGTTAGTCGTTATGAAAAAAAAATGGCCTTTTCATTCATTCTTGTAAATTTTTAGGAGAATGGGAGGTTAGATGGAATCTTTTGTAGAGCAAATAAATTAATGTTAATATTCTAAATTCAAATACGGTTAGAAAATTATACCTAAAAATAATAAATTTTTTTTTTTAATTTTTTAACTTTTCATAAAATTTTTTGAAATTCAGTAAAAATATGGACGTTATCTTCATTTTTCTCCCTTCGTCGATCAAGGATTTTTATTTTGAATTGTATTTTTTGACTATTTTACTCAACATTTTGTTAAAAACTATAAAAACAAAACGGTTTGAAAATTAAATTTGAAATTAAACGTCAAAAAAATATTATTCAAAATTATTTATATTAGGGTGACAAGAAAAAAATCACTAAGGTACGCTACATACATTATATGGCCGTAATTTTGAACGAGGATTGAATAAATCTTTATTCGCAGATATTTGAAATCCTTTGTTTGATCTATTCATTGTATTGGTAACCTTGAACTTGGATAAAAAAAAGATATTGAGATACACACATTTAACCGCACTCATTATTCCAATTAAACGAACTCATTTAACTGTCACTCAAATAATACTAATTTGTTTAGCCCAAATTAATTCTTTCTTCAAATGTTCTCCCATTATTTCTTGAACTACACAGTCGTCACTTAAACTTAACTATCAAACGGTGTATAAATTTACAAAAATCCACAGATGAAGTTTTATCCTCGTTCACAATTACGGCCAATAATAACTTAGACTAAATTGATTGAATACAATACAAAATGAGTTTATATTTACGTTCTAGTTTCGCACTCCCTTTTTTAAACAAAATAAGGAACATTAACTTGTGATTCGTACCCTTCTCTCTTTATTTCGCTAAAAACTCATTGAAGCTTAGCTTGAATACAAAATATTAGGAATTATTTTTAAAAACAGGTTGTAAGTAACTACATACAATGCTAATCCAAAAAAAAGCAACAAAAAAATCCTCGTTACGTAATTTGAAATTATAATATTACAACAAAATTTGTTCAAAATCCAATTAAACTTTGAAGCATTTCTTAGCTTTATATAGAGGTGGTGTCTCACAATTATACCTATACAAACAAGACCGCTCATTGAACAGATTAAAATGTAGGGAATTTCAAGTTCTTTTGCAACCAAATTTTACAATCGTTCTGTGGCCCGTCTATCTACCTTCTTACATTCAAACCTATCCGTCGGTATTGTATAGGTACGTATTATAAGACATAATGTTGAACAAACATTTTAGAAAATTAGACAGAATTTCCTTTGGGTGGAAGATAATACTCATTAAATACTGCAAATTATATGAAATTAACTTTGAATCAGTATTACCAAGATAGGATTACCGGAATAAATAAATAAACCATTTTCGTAATTCAACCATAAATATTTGTTTAACGTGAGCAATCAATTTTGTGTGTGGCTGATTATTATAATATTAAATCAAAAATATTCATCCATTATAGAAATTCATATATTGATGGCTTATATACAATACCCGCTAACTCATTTGTATATGTACTGTTCAGAAGACAATAAAAACTAAAGCGTATTGATTTAGCGGATGGTCAAAAATTGCAAAAAAGAAACCGAAATTTAAAAAAAAAACTTTTTGTGATAATTTTACCATAGGTGCAGGGTTGCATAATCATCAATTTTATCTAATAAAAAAAAATCGGTCTAATTTAGTTAGCGGGTATTGTATATAAGCCATCGATATATAGGAATGATGTAATGAATGTAATGTGGATTGTGGAACATCTCTCGGTTCGATTTGCATGATTTGTTCAAAACACTAGATATAAACTAAAATAATGTTTTACTAAGAGAAATTATATGTCTGGCAAAAAAAAAACATTTCATAATTATTCATTACTATACATAAATATACTAAATACTAAATAGACAAAAGCCGGAAATATCTTAGAATTAATATTTTCTTTTGGCTCAATTACAAAAATCATCAGACAAAATCGAGAATTTAATAAAAAAAAACAAACTTGTTCTTTAGACATTGTCAAATGGAATCTTAATTAGGTACCTAACATAACATGCTATAGAACGGGATTGTTATGTCATATTATTATTTGAATATATGTACCTAATTATGTACTTACATACATACAGACATCGTCAAATCGTCATGTGTTACAACACGTTTAGTTTCAGTTTATAATCCAAAATGAAAATAGAATTGTGTACCATGTTGCACATGATATTGTAATGTTCATAAAGCTTAATGATTTAAGAGCTTTTTCCGCAGAAATACACATAACACCCATACGTACATACATGCATACATATATGTATGTATAAATATGTATTCGTGCGTATGTTCTATTTCGAAAACTATTTTTGTAATGAAAATCATATGATTGGCAAATTTTTTATTCGTTTTTTTCGTCTTTTAAATGAAACAAAAAATTAAAAAAAAAAAATGGTCGAATTTTCTTTCTTTTGATACATACTCGTCGTATATATGCGTGATATCACCTTGAACAGAAAAAAACCTCGATTGACGGCGCCTATGTAAATATAAATAAATAAAAGTGTTAGTGTTCTTCGGTCTACTATCATGTGTTGATAGAGTTGATGGATTGGAACATTTTTTTTTGTCATTTAGAATATCGGTTCAATATCAATAATATTCGTACCCCAGTGGTATTATTGATCTTATCATATTTAAAAAAAAAACAATACTGAGGTCATTTTGATGGAAGATAATGAAAAGAAAATCAAACGAACATTTAGACCATTTTTTTTGCGGTTTTTTAATAAGGATAAGGAAATTAGGGATATTTGTTACCCTGGTTAGATATTGGTAAATTAAATTTCGAATTTGGCAATTTTTTTGGAATGTCGATTTTAAGATAATTTGGTTTGGTTATGATAAAATGTTAAATAAAAATGGCCGACAGGGTGGAATATATTTGAATATAATAATAAATAGAGTATTGTGATTTAAAATTGTTGTTTGGGCAATTGAGTATGTAGTATTGTGGTACCTTATCATTTTCTGTTAACCCATTAATGCCGGCTGTCCCCATTTAAGAACGGGTACTGAAATTGCTATTTTTAATTATAATAATAATAATTTAAAAATAACAATTTAGTACCTGTCCTGAACGGGGAACGCCGGCGTTAATGGGTTAATAAAAAACTACAAATGAAGATATTTTTCCTATAGAAAGAAAATAAAATGAAATATATATTTTAAGATGAGTACAAGCAAGTTTTATTGTTTTTGTACATACACACATACACATTTAAAGTTAACTTAAGTTCGTCAACCATGACAATTAAATATAGTACTTTATACGTATTCTTCATTTAATTTTTAAATTTTCATATTTAATTTGATTTCACTAATGAAACTTATTTAAAAAAAACTAAGACCTAATAATTGTCTTGTTAGAAGAAAACTACTGGAATGCGTTAAAAACTTGATGCATGGAGAATGTATTTGGCATTTTTGTGTACAAAAATATGAAAACCACTAATAAATCTTAATTTTTAGGGCAAACAAATGATGTAATACTTTCTCTTAGTAGGTAGCTAGTCGGTCTTAAATTTTTAAAATTTAAAACATCGGAAAAAAAAATCTAGCTTGAATTTCTACGGAAATCGCACTTTTTTATCGTACAAAATGTTTTTCAGTTACAAATTTATTGCTCGCCGATAACGCTCATAAGCAAAAAAGAATGTATATGTCGATTAAAATGATTAACCCTTGTAATACCGGGTGATTTTTATTATACATAATATACCCCAACCATAAAATCACCTATTATTTCCACTTTTTCTTATACTTTAGCTTAACTGTTGACGGAAGACTGAAAGTTCACATACGTTAAATTACTAAGAATTCACTAGGAAATTAAAAAATATATAAGAGTTATTATTATTTTAAATGCACTGGGGTCTCGTTGAGACCCCACCTGGTATTACAAGAGTTAACTTTACATTATTGCGCAGTTTACTTTACATTATTGCGTTCTTTAATAAAGTATCAGTATTTTTTTCAGTTCCATATGCAAAACACATTTTTTTCATATTATTATTAATAAAAGTTATGATGTGTTATTAGTTAGAGCCTGCAATACCGCTAATTTGAATTCATACTAAAAAAAAAACATTTTTTCGTCATTTTTCGTTAAATTTATTTTTCGCAATGTTTTTAATTGAATAATGAAATGAATAACTTTACACTTAGATTAATTGCATAATTTGTCGTATTTTATTTTTCTTTTAAAATACGCACATTTAAAAATAATTTCTTTGTAATATTTAATTTGTTGGAATTTTTTTGAAAAGTGGAAAATTACTAATATTTATTTAAAATCTATTACTTAGAAACAGAAACAACTCACACTATTATTTAATTTGCGATTTAACATTAAATTGGTTTAATGAACTCGAAATTTTCCGAACAATTGTCAGAGAGCTTTTATCTTTATTTCGCCGTAAAAAAACATATATACAAATATAATAGACATAGACACATATATGATGTACATGTACATATACAATAATATTCTTAAATTATAATTTTTCAACATAATTTGATGGTCAAGTTAAAAATGGGTTGTACCAGAACGGATGAATGAAACGCACATGTTGATCATTTTTGCTTGAGAAAATTTATACACTTTTTTGACAGATGCTGTCTCTCAATGTATAATTTTTTTTTTTTTTTTTTTTTATAAAAAGAATTTTAACTATGTGGAATAAATTTGAAATAGTAAAGACGATTAATATTTTTTCTTTATATATTTAAGTGAGTGCCGGTCGTTGTGAGCACTCATAATAAGTATGTATGTATATGTATAGTTAGACTGATAAAAGTCTTGATCAATATTCGCATTTGTGAGATAGAGCCAAGAGCGAATAGAAACCGTAGACATTATAATAAAATCATTTTAATAAACATTGATTTATTCTCACTATTTAGTATTTGCAATAAATTAAATATTTTTATGATTTTTTTTTCTTAATAAAATCTAGGTATAAATATTCATTGGACACATATCAACAAAAAATTTGACATATTAATTGTGACATAAAATACATCTTACATCTCGATTGTGCAGTTCGCACGGCATAAAGAAATTATCTCCACAATAACAAGATGCTAAAAATAAATTATTTTTTTTAGAGACTACAAAGTGTCCGTTATTCGTTTCAATGACAGTATTTTTCCCCTACCTTGAACAAAACATTTTTGTTGGTTTTGCTTTATTTGACACTTTTAAGACAATTACTTATAGTTCAAATCCATTAGGTATATGAAAGGTAAATAAACGTCTTAAGAAAACTTATTGAATTTTCTTTTTTTTTAAATAATCACCTTCCCCACTTTAAAAGTATACAATTTTTGTAATTTTTGAAACATCTTTCCATAGAAATTTCTTGAGAATAGAGAAAGTATAACCGTCCAAAAAAAAAAAATCAGAAAATTAAAAACAGACAAACGGAAGCCATAATTATCTCTATTCCGCTGGGTTCATAATGACTCTACAGTCTACAATCAATAGATTATTGTTAATTCTATATTAACTTCATCTCCTTCTTTTTCTTCTATTTTTTCTGCTTTTTTCAGTTTTGAACTTTGGTGACCATGTTTTTATGTTTTCTGATGTTTCGTTGTTATGAGATTTTCTTCCTACCAATACCCTACCTCTCTTCAATTTTTAATTTTCAATTTTCAATTTTCAATTTTCAATTTTCAATCTTCAATCTTCAATCTTCAATTTTCAATTTTCAATCTTCAATTTTCAATTTTCAATTTTCAATCTTCAATCTTCAGTCTTCAATCTTCAAGCTGAAGCATGTTGCATTTTTGATTTCTCATAATTTGTCTGAAATATCAGTTTTTCCTCATTTTTATATTGAATAAGACTCTCATTAGGGATATGATCTGTTCATCAAAATTTTCAGAATTCTAGGGTAAACCCACAATACATAGCATTTGACCAGTCAAAGTTTCATATCACATTTAATTGCTTATAAATGTTTTTCAATTTTCTAACAAAATTTTCAAAGTGAAATCATAAAAGTATAAAAATCAAAACCGCCGGCTTAACTGAATTGCAGGAAAGGTCTACCTCAAAAGCTCAAAAGAGATTAGACACTTATCTATGTACATGCCATTATTAACATTGATGTTTCTTATGGTGTGTTTGCACTTTCCTTCAAGTTGATTAGGTATTTTTTATACCTCCAAAGAAAATGTAAAATAGTATTAAGAGGCAATACCAATCTATTAAATAATAAAATGTAAGATAGAGGTTAAAACATATACTAATATAAATATATATATATACTTTATACGCCTTTCAATTTCAAACGAAACTATACTATTATTAAGTATGTTGATATTGTTAGGTATTATTTAGCATACACTTTCGTTGTAAAACCTTTCGATATCGATTTATTGAAGTAAGGCAAATTTAACTTTAAAAGGATTTCCACCCACACGTTCATCTATTTCTGTTTGGATGTACTGTACATAGATATATTTCTTTAACTTCCTAAATCAACTCATACGCATATCTATTTCTAGATAATTTACTCATATATACCTACTTTGCTTTTCTTGTATCCAAATGCCTATAGATACCTAATAATGTATACTCGTATATACCACAAACATATAGTAGAGTCTGTTTATCAATTTTCTCTACCAATTGTGGTGCTGTGAACTTTTCCATAATTGATTTCATTCACAATTTTGTTTACGTACAAATAAACCTACGTAAATATATATATATTTGAATCAGTTTATCTTCTCTAACTTCCGCATAAAAAAAAAAGAAAAGAAAATCAAAACAACACCTCACCATAATAATGTACCATACATTATGACCTCAATTACGTTAATTACCCAAATTGTTTATTTCACATCCAAAATACGGAAAATAATCAAAATAAAAAATATACTTTTTCGCAACTTCCAACTTTTCCACGAAAAGGTGATTCATTCAACAAAAAGAAATTTAAAAAAAAGACTTCGAATCGAATGCAAACCAAAATATTGTTATAATTGGTTCAGAAAAAAAATAATAAAACGTGAGCAGTGTGATTAATACTAATTAATATAAATATAAATAATGAAGTAATTAACAATTGCGTTTCAATTTTTTTTTTTAAAACGTTTAAAGAAAAGCTTCTTTCTGACTCATGATCAGGGTAGTTAAAGTAACACTTTTTTTCGAATTTGTTACATTTCTTACCAAATTTGTAACAAACTGGTTATAAATGAAAGAAATGTAACAAATGTAACCCCATCACAAAACCTATACAGAATTGTTTCGAAATATTTCAGAATGGCAAATTAGCGACAACAATTGGGTTGAAAAGTAGGTAGCAAATACATGTAGCAAATGTAATTTAATTTTCGTCTTGTAACATTTACATTTTTTACCAGTAACAAACTAGGTATTTTATCGATCATTTGTTACTTTAACAACACTGCTCATGATGACTTTAACTTTAAGAAACTTATTTTTTATTTTCCATTTTGACGTTAAGCGAATTGTATATGGTACTTTGGTACTTATTCAACCTTATTATTGGTTTAAATTTCCGGCAACAAAATCAGTCTTAAATGTATCGATTTACTTAAATTTTGTGGTTCAGAAAATCCTCTTTACAGTAACACCATAACTATCTGTTTAGTGTGTATATCAATTCAAAGAAAGTGGTGTGTAGAGAAACAAATAGAGGACATTGACTGACAAACTTCATTTCAATTACGGTTTAAGTCTTTATTGATCGCATCATATAGGAGAACAATTAAAAATTAATCAAAACTTAATCAAATCAAATTAAAAATTAGTCAAAACTATAATTAATCGGTTACAATTACACAATTACACTCAGCAATCTGGTAGCAGCTGATGGTGTTTGGTAATGTATCGCGTCAATTATTTGTAAAACAGTGGCGAAGTGTGACCAATTTTGTATAGTGGACTCATTTAATTAATCTTCTTAACTCAAAATTCCTAACCTTTATAAAAAATAAAAATGTTATCCTCTTATTGAGTGGATAAATAGATTGTTTTGCCTTTTTGGATTTTTTAAAATAAAACTTTTACAGTTGTGGATCTGTGTGAGACAAAAAAATAGGTAAAGAATTATGTTGCGAGGAATTGTCTTACGAAAAATATACCTTGAAATCTTTTTACCAAAAACGTCTTTAATTTTATGACTATAGTCAGCTAAAATAGCCAAATCAGTTACATTTATAGTGAAATAGTAAAAATACTAACATAATTACCATGAAACGTTTTACTTTTTACCATAACATTCATAGTAAAATTAACACGGAGCATAGCTTAAATTACCAAGATTTGTGGTAAACATAATACTGTGTAATTTGGTATAAAAGTATTTTTACTATGAGATTCTTCAGATTACTATACTGTTGGTAAAAGTTGTAAATCAATCAATTTCAGTATTGATTTTAGTATTTAGTGCCTAGTTTAATAGTAAAATCTACAATTTTTTTCTCTGGCTGAACGTTTGGCAATTTTATCGGGCTGAAATAACGGCGTCACAACACAGTGCTTATAGAATATTTTACTTAGAATTTTCCGGCAATGTGTTAGAATTTCCCGACGAAAATGGATGCAACAAATTCACGTTAATGTTGGTTAAATAATATTTTATCAATATGTTGATTTTTTTTTTATTGTTTATTTTTTCGCTAAATCTTTATTACTTTCCTGTTCAACGATTTTTGTTTTCGTTTTGATGAAATGCCTAGTAATTTCAACAGATATTATGCAAACATCCCTTTTAATATATTCAGAATCGTATAGTAGGTACTATAATGCCAACATTTTCACGTACCCAGAATTTATTCGAAAAACATTTTCGCTCATCCAAGCAGCTGTTAAATTTTCTGAAAATTAATAATTTTTGCCAACTGGCTAAATACCTTAATGATTATAAGATAGGTAAATACAATTTATTTTAAAACATATATTAGAGCCCTGAATTCATCCATTGTATGATAGCGCAGTAAATTAATTTTATTTATGGCTGTGATGTAGCGTTGTCATCAAACAATTTCCACAATTTTCATTTTACATTATATACGGTTCTTGATTTTCATACATACACATACGCACACATATGTAAATACATTCTCTTTGAAGTCGATGAATGTGTTTGTGATAAATGAAAGGAAAAACAAAAAAAAAACAAAAATTTGATGAGTTGAAAACCCTTTTACCGATCCGTCTTTTAAAAAATCTTTCACGAATCACGCAAAATAGAATTAAAAAAAAAAAAAAAAAAATTAAAAAATAAAATAAATATCCACGATCTCAATCTATCCGTTAACACACGTTAAACGCTACACCTGACTTGAATCTCTCACATTATATTTTTCCCACATTTTCACGTACATTTTGTGTGAATATTTTCTTATATCTTAAAATCTTAAATTGAATATTACATATTTCATTTCCCACCTCTTTTCACAGAATTTTCAGTTTAGTTTTGCTTTTGGAACGCGCACCGTGGATGCAAGGTCTTGCCGGATTAGTTTAATTCATCTGCGCGCGAAGTGTTTTTGGTGCGGAAAACCTTCGTTCATACCCATAAATGGATACTAAAATAAATTGTTGTAAATACATGCTAGTGATGGATTGTGATACGATTTAAGGTGTTATCCAAAATAAATAATTACCCGATGTTAGTGTTTTGAAATAAATTTTCCTATACGCGTGTTTATTGAACCAACGCAGTAATGAAAACCTTAAAAATTTATTGTGTCTATTCATAGTTTTTTTATTTTTTTTGTTTTTCATCTCCAATCAATGTACTTGACATAAAACATTTTTCTTTTTGATTTCAATAAATTTTCATTAAATTATTTTTGAATTTTTTTTTTTCATTTCGATCCTATTTTTAGTTGCTTGTTTGCAAGATGATTAAATTTATTTTTGTATTAAATCCATACACCATTTTTTAAATGTCAGACATTATGTAAATTGAAAATTTGGAACCAGCACAGAAAATTTTTAATTTAACTGCTATTTTATGGAAAAATAATAAGATAGGTAATGTTCTGTGTTGTTTTTTCTATAGTGTATGATCGTTTGATGGATATTTTTAATATATACATAGAGACATTTATTCGTCAATCAACACAGAGTCGATGATTCTGTAATAAAAAATATATAAATTTTTTTATTTTTAAAAATACTACATAAAACAATACCAAATTGAAATTGTGTACACGACACATTAAAGCAGTTTTGACTTTTTTTCAAAAAAAAAATTCCAAAAATAAAAATAACAAACAGTAAACCGTTTTCCCTAGTTTCTAGTTTCACTGCGTTGATATATTTTTACATTATTCGTATTATTTTTGATATTATACATACATAAGTCATTCCACAGAAAATAATTTTCATTTATTTTTCACAAGATGTGATTCGACAATAAATTAACTTCACTAAGTGAGTAACGAAATTTCGTTCAGTCAACATTTAGTTAAATAAATTCCTATTGGTTAGGTATACGTTTTGTATACCCCACGTTAAAAAATAAAATTCCAATAATATTGCATTTTTTTCCCCTATATTATTGCATTAAAAGTATTGGAATTTCCTTAAACAGTGCCGTTTCATATTTGTTTATATTAGGAGCCATAAAAAAAAAATTAATAAAAAAGTTATATCTAAGGTACAATGAATCTCAAAGAAAATTTATCTCACTGTAATTAGTGTTTCACTTGAGTGCAATTTACATAAAGTCGAGAATATTGCTGGCTCTTTGCTTTAACCGGGATCAGCGATTTCAATGTAGAGTTGAATGACCTCATTTTTGTGTTTATCATTTTAACTAAACATAAATTTGTTGCAAAAACTATTAACTAAGTAACTTACTCATATATGTAGTTGAATTGAATCATTAAAGTGAAACAAAATGAATACCCAACCCGTGATGTACTTTATTTGCATTTTTATTGATGAAATAGGGAATATTGCCAAAAAAAATTTGCTGTTTTTATATTTTAATTATTCGATAATTTATATTTGATGTGAAATGGTAACAGAATTTTTTTTGTAGTAGGATTCATTATAAAATATGACGAATTTAATTTTTTTTTTATTAAAAACTTAGTTTTACAAGCACAGTAATAAAATTTGTCTTTCATGTTTACGAAAATGGATTTTTTTTTTGTCAAACAAAATCATCGAGTTTTTAGCTAATACGAATCATGAAAAGTTTTTAAATAGCGAACACGCATCACAACAAGCGTTTTTTTTTGTATCTATAAGTGAGTAATAAAATTAATATAGTCTGATACCGTCCGGTCCTAACTAATTTTTAGATTGATTTTTGTTAGATACCCACAGATTATTTGTCTCTATATATATATATATATATATCTCTCTGTATATGTTATAAACAGAGTTATTTTTATAATTAAAATGCTCTGTGAGATAAATTATATGTGAGATGAATTGTCTATGAGATAAATCGTCTATGAGATAAATTGTCTAAGAGATAAATGTTCTGTGGAAAAATTTCCTATGAGATAAATTGTCTAAAAGATAAATTATCTGTGAGATAAACTCTATATGAGATAAATTTTCTGTGAGATAAATCGTCTATGAGATAAATTGACTTGAGATAAATTTTCCTGATAAAAATCGTCCTAAACAAAGTTATCATAAAATAAATTGACTTAGAATTATTTTCCCTAAGAAAAATCGTCATCAGATAATTTATCATGAGATCAATTGTTTGAGACTAATTTGTCATAACACCGTTTCAAGTTCAATCTACAATTAAAGACAATTGCTAAAATTTAATTTCCTGAAGAAAATTGTCCTCAGATAAATTATCATTAGATAAATTGCTTGAGACTAGTTCTCAGAACACCGTTTCTAATTTAATTTTCTATTTAAGATAAAATTGCTAGAGTAGGCACTTCCAAAAACTGATTATTTATTTATCAAAATATTTCTTCTTCAATTATTTACTCTATTCTTAGTAAGATGGTTACCATTTTTTTTTTTTGAAGCTTGAAGCTTTTATTGTTTGTTTGCACAATATACAAAATTATTATTTCCAATATGTGATTTAAGGTTCAATTCTTGGAAAATAATCTAAGTTGAAGGCCATAGTTTTGAGTTGAAGATTTATCTGATTTTCTCGCAAAATAGTTAGAAAAGTTTTTGTATATTTTGTATATTTCGCATAAAATATTTGTATTTTTTTTTTAAATAATGGCAATTGATTAGTGTTGGATGATTTTCTCGAAATCTCAATTAATTTTTTTTTTCTTTTCGACTTTGATAGCGCATTGTGCAATAATATTGATGACCACTCACACCACCGAAATTCATCCATTGTACAATAATTCCGAATTTAAAATGAGGCAACACTGTTTGTGCACCAATAAAATCCTATAAATAATTGGGCATTCGTAATTGGGTGCAAACATAGTGTTTCTAATAATTTGTAGCATTATTAAATAATTTTTTGTTTTCAAGTACCTACCTACCTACGTAGTCGCGTCGCCATTTTAAAATAAAATTAATCAAAGAGGTGTTTTTATTAAAATGGCTTTATGTCAAGTACTTACGAGTACATAGGTCATAGAGAGAGGTATGTATTTTTGAAATTAGTTTGTGTAGTTAGAGAAAATATAGAGATTATTGTAAAACTGATACTTAAAAGATAGTAAATAGTTAGTGGAAAACAATAAAACGGATTATTGTGAACATATGATTCCTAAAAATGGAAGTTTATCAAGAATGGAGCAAACAAGTTTCGTTTTTACAGGTTAGTGTGGCAAAAAATATTACTAAAAATTATATTAAATTTATATTTTTAAATTTTACAATTATTTCCATTTTGTTAAGCTTGCTGAACCAAAATTGATGAAAATTCGCCAAGTATATTTATTAAATGAGTCTAAATACTAGTATACAGTTTTTTTTTAAATTTTGGGTTGAGGTGGAATAATAATTTGTAAACAATTTCAATACTAAAAACCATCATTGTGTATATACTTTATGTCTGTGACCATTTGCCAACAGAGCTTAAGCCGACTTAAATAAGCAAAAAAGGAAAAACAATCTACGTCGTGTGAAACATTATTATGGTCATTTTTTCCTTGTGAACTTAAATCGACTTAAGAGGGTATTTTCTGGCAAATAGCTACATATATAGAATTGTAATATTTGAAATCTCTAGCTCTGTGCAGTGGTTGGTCACCTTTTTCTAAAGCAGATCAAATAATTTAAAAACTTATACAAATATGGAGGGGGATTTTTTTTAAAATTTATATATACAAATGTCGAAAGTGCTGTAATGAGAAAAAAACAACGCATGTGATTCTTCAAATGATTTAATATTACCATTAACACTACACATACGAAGATAATTTACATTTATCGGAATACATAAATTTAACCCATATCAAATACCTACATTTTGCTTAAAAATCTCATCCCATTATTAGCTCATTTACTGTACATTAGGTACATATTCATACATATTACATATGTACATACGAGTATAGTAAATACCTACATCATTATGTACAATAAAAATCAATTCGATTTTGGCCTGGCTACCTCCTCCATATATATTTTTACGTACGGGGAAAAAGATTATATTCAAAATATCTGCTTGACGGTGTGGAAAATGGACAATTCCAAATTCAATACTTTTATTAAGCTCTCTTTATATATACAAAAACAAAATTTATGCATGAACTGTTATTAAAAATGTAAATAAATATTATCCACCAACAATAACTTTCGCGACATAGGAAACAGTTTAAATAAGATTTGTAAATTATGAGAAAAATCTTTGTTTGGCTATTGTATTGCGAATAAGAAGCTTCTAGCGAAGTTTTAAGAATTTTGTATTTATGAATTTTGACAGACACCCACTCAGAGTAAAATTGACTTAGAATATTTAATTAATCAGTTTACAATCATTTAAAATAAGTCCAAAATAAGGCTTTTCAAAAATATTTTACTAATGTTCATTTATTCCACGGTACCTTTTATAGAATTAAGGCTCTTCATTAGAATCAATTTCTGGTAAAGATAAATATAGGCAAATATTTTTTTTTTTTTTTAAATTAATTTCTCAATGGTACTATTTGTGTAGCCGGTATATGATCTTAAAGTGAGTAGTTCGGCGTCCACTCTTATTCAAGGTATCTACAGGTAACCCTCGTAAAACGCAGAGGATAGTTTCCACAAAAATGACATGGAATTCTTACAAAAAGTTGGGTTACGTTCTAAATCTAATAAAAACGCAATTTTTTAATTAAAAAAAAATCTTCATTTAAAAAAATTCTCCTGCCAAATTTCAGCTGAATTTGAATGGTTTTCGATGAACTTTCAGTTGAGTTTGAATGGTTTTCAATTAATTCGACTAATTTTCAACGCAGCCCATGAAAACATGATGCATGAGCGTCGTATAAAATCGGTATTCTATTTTAAAGAATATTAAAGTGAAAAAATCTATATTTGAAAATTTCAAGTCAGCGTTATACGAAACTGCAACTGCATTGTACAATTCAAAACCGCGCTGTATCGAAAACGCATTATAGAAGCACCGCGTTATACGAGGATTACCTGTACGTACGTCTATAAAAAAGAACAATTCACCTTGTTACTTACTATTAATAACTTTTATTTTTCTTTCGTAGAATAACAAACGGTATGATGACGATTTAAATTAGCTCTCCTTTATTTCTAAATAAAAGTTTATAAATACCCTTTTCAGAAAGAGTCCCTCAATTATTCTTAGAAGGATTAAGAACGGAAGTTGTAGTTAACTTAAAAAAAAAAAAATTCAAGTTCTCTGGAAAAAAAAATAAATTAGATAAACCAAGATCTTGAAATGAAAAAAATATTTGCTACGGGATTTACTTTAAAAACTTTTTTTCTCTTATATACATACAAACGTTTTATTTGCCTTTGGTTACATATAAAACATTATATAGGCATAGGGTATTTCTTTAGTGGGTGGTCTATAGCAAAACGGTAGATAGCATAGAATAAAAATCTTATCGAAGAGAAGAGTCAAATATCAACCGTTCAGGGGATAGAGTAATTTCAAATTTTAAACCACTCTGTATTTTATACCAAGTTTAGTGTCATTTTAAACATCCTACGATTTGTACAATGTACATATACAAGTATGTGTGTAAAATCAAAGAGTATTATTACTTTGGTACAGAGTTTGTAATGCCCCTTTAATATTATGCATCGTAGAATATCGTTTCTTGGGTTCTTAATCATTTACACGAAATATTTTCAGATTCGAGAAGAATGATCGTAACAAAAATTATAGACAATAAAACAAAGTAAGTTTTCATTAATAGATCAAAGGTTTTACGGCCAACCATTATGGCGCTGCAGTCAGTTTAAAAAAATTTCGGGGGTTTTTATTCATTTACTCGAAATATTTTCGGGATATAAAAAAAATGAATATGACAAAAATTATAACAAATTGAAAAATGGAGGTTTCATTAATAGACGGAAACATTCCAAGCCCTACCGTTATGGCGCTATAATCCATTTTGTATAATTTCTAGGGTTTTTAATTTTATCTTTTCAATTTACTCATTATTAATTTGTCATACAAAAAAATGATAGATAAGGAAAATATCGTAGATCATCACTTAAGAAACACCCTGTATTTGGAAATTTAAATTTTGTTGGTTATATGTAAATTTCTATATGGTTGTTACGAGTATATACATACATATGTACTAATGTACATTACTTTTAATTACTTTCTAAAAAAACCGTACATACATACATATGTAGATTCTATATTATGTTTTAATACCACTAAATAAATACGACAAAATGCCTGTGCATATTTACCTTTTATTATCATTGCTTTTATACAAAATTTATATAGAAATATCCCTAAACATATCCTTGATTGATATAGACATAGAGGTATAGAGAGTTATAGAATAGAGGTACCTAAAGTTAAATCATGGCTCAGGGAAAAACTTTTCGAATAATTTATTACCGAAAATATGGAAAATGAAATAGCTTAATGTGTTTTTCGATGTTTTAATTTTTGGGATTATATACACGATTTTTGGGCACCAAGCAAAATGACAGTAATTTGGTCTAATTCAGTTTTCACTTTACCCAAACTTTTACGGTATCTGATGAATAACAAACAAATGGAACAACACAAAATATCATTCAATTAAATAATGTATAATATTATAATCAATGTATACTTATGTATATTGTACAATAGGTACATATATTTATGTAGATCAAAACTGAAGAGGGTATCCCGGAATTATCTCACATTCTTTACAGAATTGGTGTTTTTCAATGAGATTATAAAAAAAAACACAAACACACATTTTGGAGTGTTTTTCCCTTAGATGGAAGTTCTGAAAATAATTATTTTTTTGTTAATTTAACTTTAATAGTATAATTGACTATTGACTATATAAAACGAGAGAATTATGTATCTACACCCAGTTTACGATAATTTTAATATTAACATCGATGGTGATAAATTATACTATGACCATAGTAAATCGACAATATTTTATCGTAAAATGTAAAATGTGTCATGGTAATGTGGTCAATATTTTTACTATTTTTCGACAAACGTAAATGATTTTTCGCTGTGTATTATTGAATATTAAGATTTCAACATTGCTTGGAATTTGGCAGCATTTTTAGCAAAAAAAAATCTTTTTGGCGGTAAAAGTTTACTCTATTAAGGTCTATAAATTAATATTAACGAGTTACCCCTGACTTTTAAGTTTTTATTGTCTATAATTTTGTACATTCTTAATTTTTTTTTTACTTAAGTTTGTCTCTTTCTACATATATTATTATGATTATGAGACACTAAAAATTGAATTACTAAGCTAATTTTTGCTAATTTTTTGAGAGATGAAAATCAAAATATACTTACATCAAAAAATTACACCGAAATTAGACCAACAAATATTTAAATTTGTATATAGAATTTAATTTGAAACGAACAAGAACCAATACAATCTAACGTCTTTTATTCCATAAATTTATATAAAACATTTATCTCAACCCTGCGCAATTCACAAAATCTTCTATATATCGATGGCTTATATACAATACCCGCTAACTCATTTTTACGGGTTTTTTTTATTGCAAAAAATTGATGTTCATGCAACCCTGCACTTATGGTAAAATTATCACAACAAGTTTGTTTTAAAAATTTTGTTTTTTTGCATTGTTTGTCCATTGTCCATGCTATTGAGTTAGCTATACAAAACAATAATGTTTTTAATTTCTCCTGAAAAGTACATAAAATTTGTTAGCGGGTATTGTATATAAGCCATCGATATATGTACACTGTACAGTACATCTCACCTTAATTTTGTAATATTTTTTTTAATAAAATTGCAGCTTCTTAAAGTAACATTAATACATATGTATTGTCTTTAAGTATACATTCATTTTAAATTGGGTATTATTCGTAAGATTATTATTTTTAGGTGTAGCTTTACTTGGTTTTGATTAGCTTAAGCTACATTTTGTAGAATGTTATAAATCAATGAAATTAAAAAAAAAAAGTTTCCCCTTAATTTATTTTTGCCTATGCTAAGTATCTCTGGAATTCTTAGTTTAAACAGCGTAATTCCCTTAATTGTAGACATATTTTTATAAAGATAATGTATAAACTATAAACTGTATTCTATACACTATACATTCTTACTTTTTTAATAATTTAATATTATTTTGTTTATAAAAATATTTCAATAATTAACGGAGTTATGCGGATTAAAGTCATAAAAATATAACCCTCCCTTGATCATTGACAAATAAATAATGACTAGAGGAATGCACATAATGTTAATTTAGTTTAGTTTAAGAGTATGGCTATACGACCTTCCTTCACTACGATCCGTTGGATCTATTGTAAGTTACCCTAATGTAAGATCCAAGATTATAAAAAAGATCTAAAAACGGTATCCTTAAATTAGAGTAAATCTCACACGTGTTAGGATGATGCTTGAATATTGTTAGAATCAATGACGACGGAATCCAAAATGGTCGCTAATCGTTAATGACGCTTTTTTCTCTCTAGCAATATTTTCAAAATAACGGTTTTTATTTTCGGTTAGAATAGAAAAAAATAGCATTTCAAAAAGCCTCATTAATAAAACATTTCCTTGAAAAGTACTAACAAAACTCATATGTAAAAATACAGACATACTTTACTCATAAAAGTGCTTATTTAACTTATGAGTATAATTCTGTAGCCATTTTTGTCAGAACACCCTACTTCACCCTACGAGTAAGTCTACTTCAGTTCACAAGCGAAAAACAATCTAAATATTCGGATTATTCTTTTTCAACTTAAGCCGACTTAAAAGCTGTTCTGGTAAATGGCAACAGAATTCGAAAAAATACTATCAAGTCGAAGTATTCTAACAAATTACATATGCAAATAAAATCATATAACTAGAACAAAGTATTTCGATAATTATAGTTACTCATGAGTAAAATATTGAAGATTGAAGTCTTACCTACGTAATTTATAGAAAATTATCTCAATCCATATTGTACGCCTTCACATTTAGAGTAAATTTTTTTTATTTCTTTACACATCATCAAAGCCTAAGCCTAAGGGTAAGATAAAAATGTTTAATATGGAAATATATCAAAATATCATTTACAAAATATTTCCCTAGGATTCAATATTATTAGATCTAAATGAAATTTTTCGAATTAATTGTACACCGCAAAAAAATCATAAACTCTACTAATAAATTACATTGTTAATTTTACAAATTTTTACAAAGCTGCCGAATCAAAATATTTTTTGAAATGATTAAACCAATTTTGTTAAGCTCCAAAAATATATTTTTAACTAAAGAAATTTTTGTTTTATTAATAATATCAAATTTTTGTTGCAATAACAATTTTTTTTTTTGTAATTTATCAAAAACTAAAAAAATTTCAAAATTAAAAATTGTTGTTAACAACATATTTGTTATATTCACTTTCTAGTTTGACGGAAAAAAAATGTTGTTGATTTTCAATGATTTTTTTTTAAAGAAGACAAAAAAGTATGTACATATATTGTAACTTTTCAACTATATTTTGACACTATTAAAATACAGGGAAAAAATTTTTTATATTAATTTATTTAGTTAGATTTTAATACAAATTTAAATTTTTCAAAAAAGTTCCGCTGTTTTATTATTTTTGGGTCAAAATATAATATGCTAGTTCATGCGATAGAAAATTTCCTACAGATTAATAATCACTTTTTTTTCGGATGAGCCATTTGGCCGAAATCATGATCACTCTTTTTATTTTCGTTTTAAAACCTATATAAATTGATATAAAAAAATTTCTTATATTTTAATAGTGTCAAAATATACCCGAAAAATTTAAATAATACATTTCTTTGTCTTCTTTAAAACAAAAAAAAACAAAAATCATTGAAAATCAAAAAAATTTTGTTCCGTCAAACTAGACAGTGGTTTTAACAAAATTATTTCAAAATAAATAATAAACATTTATTGTTTTATCAACAAAAATGTAATTGTTGATTAGTCAATATTTTGTTAGATATGGTAACTTAATTTTAATAAATATTTGCTAACAAAATCGATTTTATTATTGGCGTGGTATCTAAAAAAAATATTTGCAGAATATTCGATCAATCAAAAATATTTTTAAAAAAAGATGAGAAGAGAAACTCATAACTCAATTCAACACGCGTCCAATGTCTTGATAATTCCGTCATATAACGAAAACGATACACAACACCAATTGTATAAAATGTAAACAGCAACCAAAATGAATATCGTGTGTAATTGCATATATATATATATATTCTTAATTTAAACACACTATATGTACGTACAGTGTACCTACACCTATTTATAAATAGGTAATTTACAAAAAAAAAAAATATAATCTAAATTTATACTTTCAACATTTCCTCAGTTTTTGGTTCATTTACGTTCACGTATCAACAAGGCAAGCAGCTTTAAAGTCCCATATGATAGGAATAGGTCAATAACCTGTAGCTTAAGACTATACGAAACTATACTAGAAAAATGCTATTGAAGAAAAATCGTTTTGAAAATTATTCGTCGTCATGAGTTTTCGTTATCAACGGATTTTCTACTTTTTTTTTTTTTTTTTTTTTTCCTTCTAAACACTATATGTGTATTAATAGTGAGTTGCATTTATGGTTGAGTTACGTTATTTTCCATCAGCGATTTTCTATTATAATCCATGAAGATGCCGGTATCCCGATTTAGACCAATGTTTATTTTAAAATTGGTAAATTTGTGAGTGTTTGTGTTTAGTATGATGTTTGGTTACATATAACTTTAACAAAATGTTTGTAGAATATGAAGAAAAAATTGCGTGGGCCAATAAAATAATAAAGAATTAATTTTTTTTTTATGATTTTAATAAAACAATTAGTGTCGAAAGATTAAAGGCTTTTTATTAGGAAGTGGAAACAACAAATAAAACAAGATAAAATGAGAGCTACTTAAGCCACATTTAAATAGACGTCGACAAATTAGTGTCTTAGTATGGTTAAAGTTCAAAAATTAAAAAATTATGGAAATCCCATGGTCTTCAATCATTTAATAGTGGAAAACTTTGGGAATTGGGAAAAATTATTGTAAAATGTAGAGAATGTAAATAAAAGTTACTAAATAGTCCGGTTTAGAAGCTGTACATTCATTAGGTTATGCCTAAAGTTTAAATCTAATTCGATAAAATCTCCCCTACCTAGATAAATATACAATCTCTATAGATAAAATCTTGCCTGGATAAAATCATGGCGTTATAAAATACCGCCTGGATAAAATACCGACTAGATAAAATCTCTTTGCCTAGAAAAAATTCTGCCTAGATAAAATCACGCCAAGATAAAATTACGCTAGGATAAAATTTCGCCTAGAAAAAATTCTGTCTAGATAAAATCCCGCCTAAATAAAATCCCACATAGATAAAACTCCGCCAGGATAAAATCTCGCCTAGAAAAAATTCTGTCTAGATAAAATTCCTCCTAGAGAAAATCCCACCTATAGATAAAATTCCGTCTGGATAAAACCCCGCCTAGATAAAATCCCGCCTAGATAAAATTCTGCATAGATAAAATCGTACTTTGCTAAGATCCCACATAAATCCTGCTTGGATAGCATATTATTGTTACCTCCTGAATAAATTACACACAAAATTCACAAAATTTGTTTCGATATATCTATCGTAGTCTTTACAAAAATAAAATCCATCACAAATCCTTAAGATTTTTCTTTCAATTATTTAATTTTTTTTTTCTTTTGAACTTTTGCCTGATTAATTTATTGACGATTTGCTCCAGAAAATCATAAAAGAGATTTTTTTTTTTAATTAAGTAATTCTGAAATAAAATGAAGAAAAACTTTTATTCTTATTTGTATTAGCTGACGAACTTTAGATGTGTTTTTCATAGCAAAATAAATTTCGTCTCAAGCTGAACAAAACTACTTGTTGTCTAATTACAATAATTCAGTCCTTTATATAAAATAATCCAGTAAATCAAGTACCTCCATTTCATTGCATATACAGAGATATTAGCACAACTCCTGTATTTACTTAAAAATATTGATTAAATGTTATATTATATACAATTACAGTAAATAGGTCATCCCACGAACCAATCGCTAGGTGAGTAGATACTAAAAAATCAACTCTATGTAGGAAGTTCTTATGTAATATAAAACACAACTGCATTACAAGCACAATTTTCATTTAGATTCGCACATTTCAACCTATAGCTAACCGTATTCCAATGTTGAGGCTCCTTTTTCGTTGAGCTGAGTTGCGCATAAAAGCATTACCTCTATTAAAATGTATCCTTAAAATATGTACACAATTACATTACATATATACATACTTACATGGCTATACATATGTGCAGTAATTTAACAGTACCTGCACAGGAAATTTAAATTGACTCTTTCTCTCTCTATATTTAGGTTATTTTCAAGAAAACACTTCTTGTAAAGTCATAAAAATAAATTTCTTTTCTAAACCGTTACTACCCATACAGGGTGACCTAGAATAAATATACAAAGTTCAAACTTATAGGGCGTCTGACTGGATTAATTTTATGATTAAAAGTCCACTCTCTTCTAGACACTTGTTCGAAAATGTATCGATACCTAAGTATGTATTAGTGATTTGAACATTTTCGACTACTGAAATGCTAAAAACTTCTACAAAAATCAACGAATTTTCATTATTTTATATAAAAAATATAATAGAAAATTGTCCAAACTTAAAAAAAATTTTATAATTTTTTTTTATGTAGTTAGGATAGGTAGTTTTTGAGTTACTGTGCGTCAAAATAGTAAAATTCCACAAAATTTTTCAGAAAATATTATTTTCCTCGAAAAATTTCCTTTTTATTTTTCTTTATTTTTTTTTATTTTTTTCTGATTCCACAACTTTTTTGCTGTAAAAAATGTTTTATTATTTTTTTTCTCTAGATTATTGGGTTATTTTTGAGTTGTGACCATAGATTACCCTGTATAAGAAAATGTCCTTAAGATGATTTTTTTCTTCTTTATTTCACGAATAGAATTTACCGCTCCACATTGTAAACTTTTATGTTGAATACTTTTTTTTACCTACCGACTCTCTATGTGAACTGAAAATTGTTATGTAGGCACATTGTACATCTATTAAATTGTAAATTTTGTTTCCTTTCTTTAAAAGTTTTTTTTTTTTTCATTTTCTCCTAAACGTGTAAAGAATATTATTCTCCTGATTGTATGTAAAATATGTTTTCGGAAAACTTCATCACATAATGTTACTTAATATTTAGATATGTGCCATAAAAGAAGATGATAAACTCTAAATTGCAAAAATTAAATATTTTTCTCCTACTGTCGTGGCAACCTAAATAACCATTTTTCTCAAGAAACAAGACAATTTTCCATTAAGCCAATAAACAATGGATGTTCGTTGAGCCAATTTTCAAAAAAGCGTGCGTTTTGTTGGTTTTATTTCAATTGCTATATTATACTGAGTACTCCATTGACTATATGCTTAACGTTGGTGGACTCCCCCTGTACTATCATTAGTGTCATGGCCGATGCTGAAAATATTTCATTACTGATTTCTCCTTTTCGTGCCTATAATACGGGTGCGCTTCTACATACCTCAGTTCTTGTTTGTATTTTATAATAATAATATTTTTGTATTTTCTTCTAATGATTAGGAGTAACGAAATAACGTTAAATTTTCCTGTCACTACACATACTGATGTGTTACTATTGGTTACTTTTATAAAGGTACGTCGGCATCATTAGTTTTTATTTGTCGAAAACAAAAAAAACATTTTTATTGTTCTTTTATGTAGCTAGAGCTACCTATTCTCATATATTCTTTGCTTTTATCGAAATTTATTTAACGCATGAATAAACCCTATACCTCTACTAAAAGACAAATATTCAATTTTATAAGGGGCTTGTCGATGGTTTCTTGTTCAATTAGGTGCCCAATATGTCTTCTTTGAAAAAAATATATATTCTTTAGGCCCGCATGAGCGAAGCTTCAAAGAGTATTAATAACTTTGTATACGGAGGAGTATAATCAATTTTTCTAATCAGTTTCTAATCAATTTAGAACCCAGCTGAAATGTTGACAGCTTATTACAGCACTCCTAGAGGTGAAGAAAATTAAAGATAGGTATATAGGAGAGATGGGGTAAAATTTTACTTTGTATATCTAATAATGAAATAAATTATTTATTCACCATAGATTCGGTACGGAGAAAAACTTGTTATAACAAAAATTATAGAGAATAAAAAAATAAAGATTTTAGTACTAGGCAAAAAAGTTCCACGACCTACTAATTATGGCGCTGCAATCAATTTTATATAATTTGCATGTATTTTTCTAAGTTTACATTTACAAAACTAGTGCCAGAACATATGTAGAGAGAGGTCCACAGACCAGCTAGCACACAGACCAATGAGATCCTTTGTACCAACCTGGTTTGAGGATTTAACGACCCATTATTTTTTCGAATCATCCATTCCTTCTAATAATCTCTGATTGAGTAATGCGGCCACCCTGGTAGGTAGTAGGTACATACATATGTATATGACTATATTTGTAGGTAGATATTTATTTTTTATTAATTTTCAATGTCAAAATTAGGAGTTTTTAGTTTAAAGAACGTAAATTTTACTGTGATGATGAAAAGGATTTGAGTAGTACAAGAGGAAATTTAGTAAATAGGTCCCCATTAATTGGGCATGATTAGAAGTAGAAATTTGTATTAAAAAATACAACTTTTCACGATATTTTTGTAATTTTCTTTTTTGGAAAATCTCGAATGTGTCGGTCTCTATGTTGTTTATTTCAATAATTAAAATATTTTTGTTTTAGAGAGAGACCTACACATCGGAAATTTGCCAAAAAAGAAAATTACAAAAATATCATTAATTCATAAATTTCAACTTTCACTTCGTTTCTGAAGAGGATAAAAAACTACCTGGATCAAAGGGGGGTTTTTTTGATATAAATATTTTTCTTAATAATTTAATGAATAATTTAATTATTATGAATGTTTATTTTAATGTTTTGTTATTGATACCAACTACGTATTAATTTGAAAATTAAAATCCATTTAACTAATGAATGAAAAGTGTCAATATTCTTCATTTCTAAAGATTGTATTAACATGATAGATATGTGTACAACATACCTTTATAAATAGCATACTCCTACAATACAAATTACACACGTAAGATCATCAGTCATTTAATATTTTGTGCGTATCATTAATGCCTTTGTAAACAGTTTAATACTGCACCGTCAAGGTACGGCCATGACACTGCATTAATAGTCAAAATGCTCAATTGTGTAGAAAAACGCTTCACAGTGACAGTATAGTTTATTTACATACAATACATATGTCTATCTATACTTTTCATTTGATTATTTTCATGAAAACTTATTTTTCTCTTTCAATATACATACATACATATATGTAGGTATATACATAAAAACATATGCATCGACACAGCGAAAAACGAAAAGATTTTCCCAACAGACAGATAAAGAAAATAAACTTTTCCCAAACGGATACATTCTCGTTTGGCATATTAATTCTACACACAGATGAGTCTCTCAATAATATTATTGGTTATCTCTCTCTCTCTCTCTCTCTCTTTGGATAATTTAAATGTATTTAATTTTGTATACAGAATTTTCATGAAAACTTCTATATGTATTATATATGATGACTATAACCTATAACTATTATACAGCATAAGAGTAATCGTTTTCTTTAATGTTTTCGTGAAAACACTGTCGGTTATAAATAATTCCGTCGAAATAAACGCGCGGTGATCTCCAAGTATAGACCTTTGGGTGATTGCCAAAGAGCTGGGATGCGCAAATTAATGTGCGCGTCAAGTACATGTTGTTAATTGAACAAAAAAAAAACATGAAAATCAATTTATGGGAATACCCGAATTTTCCCATATGGGGTATAAAGAGCATTAAATTAACGAAAATGAATGTTTGACTGGTATTAATTGTGTGATTCAATGGTTGGAGACCATTCTATTTATATAAAGTGGTTGACAAAATTGCTTATTATTATACCAATCAATATAAATGGCCAATAACAACCAAATTGTTCACATAAGTACTTGTAGGCAAATTTAATTGAATTTATTTGTTAACATTTCAGTTTTTTTCTCATATTTTGAAATTAACTTTTCGAACATTTTTTGGTTTAGTATGAGCAGTATAAGTAATTACCTTAGGCCCGTATGCAAGAATGCGCAATTTATATGTGATTTGTGGTTGTTATCCACAAATGAAAATATTTAGTTTGAGTTTTACAAAAAACCAGAATAAAAATTATTATAGACTCATTGTATACGGCCCTTAATGTAATTGCTTTTGTATAAAATTTCCATAATATGGTGGAATTTTATTATTTATTTATTTTGGTGATTTCTTTTGAACAGGACTGTCACAATATCGAGTAGACCAGCGGCTAATACAAAAAAGATTTTTTTTTTGAGTGTGCTTTATCAATTAGTACTTTAGGTCTCTGGTCAATCTCACTTCTGTTCGCTGTTGTCCAAGTGGCGTTATGAACATTTTTGTGTGGGTCTACTTATTCTTAGAACCATTGTGTTGAATGACAAATTATCTCCTAAAGATGGAGAGTTCAAACAACACGATGACAAAACATTGGGAACCTGAATTTTATAACCTATGTGAAAAGTTGTTTTTAGTGGATAATCTCTCATTTCTGAGAGAATTAAGAGATTGACTGCTCGATTCACATCCTCTAGATACTAGAAGGTTCAACGTCCACAATAAACAATACTGAACAGTTAGTTACGTGCGTGCAAATTACTCTTAATCTAAGCAGCTATGAATTTTCGAATACCTACAAGTGATTTACAGGGTCTACAAGTCTACATACAAATACTAGTAAAATATTGAGTTAATATTATTGCCACCAAAATGAAAGTGAAATAACTATTCAGTGAACTGGTGAACTTCATGCCAATCATCTACCACCTACATACTACACTTAATGTTAAAACGAACATAGAAATTGTCTTTTTAATAATAGTTAATTATTAATAGCTTATTTGAGTAAAGATCAGTAACGTAGTGTGGATTTTATTTTTCCCTATTCAAAGTACCTCTGAATTTCTTGCTATGTTCCGTATAACTAAGTTAATTATTGAAACATTTTAATAATAATAACCGCATTTCAAGTAAAATTTGATTTCCAATATTTTTTCCCTTTAATTTTTTTTTTTTGCTTTTCTAAGAAAATATCGACGAAATTGCCAGGTTATTTTCCAAGCCTAATTTTCCATAGCAATATCCATTTTTCAGTTAATTTTTGATAATTTTCTTCATATTTTGTTATAAAATCAAATTTTACTTAAAATACTGTTTATAAACATTTTTCATTAATTAAGGGAAGTTGTGATGCTGATTAGATTAAAAATTTGCTATTTTTTTCTTCAAATCGTTAGTAACATTTTATTTGCACCGTTTGGCAATCAGTTGGTAATTATCAGTTGATGAAAGAACACTACAGTAGAACCTCAATTATCCGAGATAATTGGGACCGGGCAGACGTCGGAAAACAAAAAAACTCGGATAATATGGTAGGCCGTGAGAAAACCATTGAGACGGAATTTCCTAAGTCATTTACGTCTTTATAGGCTGATTTGGAGCCATGTTGGCTTTAAATAATTTAGTTAGGACGATGCCGCGGGGAGGGGAGTGTATCGTTTCAATCGAACACAAAAGTTTTGTTTTATTTTAAATCCACCTTGGTTAATACGGAAAGTCGGATAACCGAGGCTCGGATAATCGAGATTGCTTCGTTCTGATTGGTCGAGTTCAATAGCGATGAGTCTAAGTAAAGTAAAACGTATCCATCAGGCTCAACTCAAGTCAAAATAATAAACGCACCCTATATTCCCAAAAAACAATTCGTGATAAGGGAGCACTAAATTCCTTTTAAAACCGACTTTGCAATATTCCAGAAAAACCGCCTTCAGCTGGAAGATTGGAAAGCCGGTTTTAAAATAACTTTGCGGCAATCCAATCAGAATAAAGTATCATATCATATCGTATGACTGAAGTCATCTAAAGTCACATAGTGAACTCACCCCTTAAGACAGGTTTCAATGAACCGATTTGATTTTCTAAATTATTATTGACTTTACTTTACTTTATTTTATGACTCACACTAATATCCGGAACAGTCAAATAATTAACATTGCTACGTGCAAACAATAGTGCCCTTAATTTAATTCGGTCTAGTTAATACAACAACAATCTTATGAATGAACAATTTCATAACATTTATTATTATTGCTGACCCATAGAATTCTGCTACTATATCAATAGCACGTTTTAGCAAACATCTGACATACCTGCTGAAAGATATGTTTGTCATTTATATGTCCAATGTCAGATATATGACACATTTAAATGTTATTTTGTTTGTATACCTAGACGAAAATGTAATTTATCTATAATAGTGACAGAGAGGCATGACCTAGTTCCTAATGGAATTATTGGAATATTCTGATGGATGCATCGTTCAGGTTATGGATGCAAAAAGACAAAGTTTTAATTGGATTTCGGGTTTACATTTATGTATGTAATGTCAAGTCTACTATATGTAAAGTAGGTACACTCTTGTGGGATTGGATTTGACATTATTTCGGATACAATCTATATATCTGCAATGTATATATACGAGTATAGTTGTCAGTCATTATAAGCAGAGAGTATACATTACCTATATATGTATATAAATATTTATGTATGTAAGTATATAATATTTATACGTTATATGCTTAGACATGTTAAATGAAAATAGCTTCAAGCTTTCTGACCCACAAAAAAAGTATATAACAATTCAATTTACAAAGCTTATATAAAATATATTGGCAGGGTTCATTTGGCAATCATACCTGTATGTGGATTTATTTCCATTGTCGTGAATATCAATAACTAAATTATGTGGATCTATTCGATTCAATAGAGAAAGAAAAAACCAGGATTACGAGGCAGATCTGTCGATTATTTACTAATGACAAAAATTACCTACATAGTTAAATAGAAGTTTTTCGTTTTTGACATGTTTGAAGTTTTTTTCGTTTTATACTCGTAGATTGATCGATATATCGTCGGCCTAGAAAGCAAATCACACGTACTAACCACTTTTTCCAAAATCTACATTTTAATCGATATCGATATCGATTAACTGTACATTTTTTTCTGCAAATATCTCCGTAGCCGCTTAAATTGTTGAACTGAGATTTCGTGACTTTTATTTTATCATTGAAATAAAGAAAAGGACTGTACCTGTAGCTACAGTCTTTGATGGCTTTATGAATGGATTGTTTAGTTTTTTTTTAATTTTATATTTTTTCGAAGAATTAAATACTTTTTTTTAAAAAAATCAAATTTTTCTCAACAAACAAATGTTTTTTCCATATGGGAATTGTAGAAATCTTAAAATGTAGATTTTGGAAAAAGTGGTTGATAAGCCGATGATATGAAAATATCAGTAGAAATGTCCACAAATTGATTTGAAACGTTAATATAATATTAATTTCAAGACAATATTTATCAAATTTAGGGAAACGTGATTTTTCCAGTTTTACCTTAGAATTTCAATACAAAAATCAAAAAAAAAATCACATCTCGTAAACTAATTAACCATTGTTTGAAGAACGTTTTTTCTTAGATAGGTACTTCGAATATCTATCCAAAAAAAAAATATTTAGCCGACCGTCCATCGATATGGTGAGACATTTTCCTAGAAAACCATCATTTCAGTTTAAAATATTTAAAAAATCAGTGGAGTTGATTATAGCCTTAATACTACATGCAAATTAAAGCTGAGCATTATACCAGTCCAACGATCTATTTACGTTGGTTACGGGTTTATTACGTTGGTTAGTATTTATTTTGAATTACTACAAATGAAATTCAATTTTTGATTCTAATTTAAGCCGTTTTCAATCTTCTGTTGTTAATGTGTACAGATACTTTTGAGATTTTATACAACTTGAAAAATAATTTTTCTGTAATATTCCAAAAACATAATGAACAATACTGTAACTTAACTGTAGACCAACTACTATGACCAACAACTATATATGTTTAACAAATTGTTAGACAAACTAATTTCAATGTAAATGTAGTCCTTACCACAATGGTTATAATTACAATTTCTGTGTGGTTACCAGCATACATACCTACATATACATAGAACAAAGATCAAATTTGCAGGCTACTATAGCTACAACACCCTCATTACAGAAAATTACAAACATATGTATGAATATGAAGGTATGTTGAGGGTTTTTGTTTCAATAAGCTCTTTCTTTCTATGCATTGCATAATGGGCAAAGAGCTTTCTACCTTTATATGGAAAATTTTATTTTGATAATTACATATATGTACATATGTATGAAGGGTTTCCTACATAAGGATTCATTATGAAAATATTGTACCTATTAGTTGCTCAACAATTTCGTTACACCATTATGATTTGTGTAAATATTGTGATATTCGCACCCCACCCCCTAGGTTCCTTTCTCTGGCTGTACACCAACATTAATGTTCAAATTTAGGTCAAGCCGAACTCTAATCTCTCTAAGGAAAAAAAAGTGCACTATGCGCAACAATAAACAAATACAGTCAATCCACAAACTATGACCAAATTCATATTTTATGGAATTTTTACGATTACTACATTCTGACTGTGGAACCATGAATTTTCTATTTAGGTACATAAATGGCTAACAAGTAATAAATTAATTAAATCTGCATTAAAATTACAAATTACCCTTTCACTCTTTAACAAAAACATTATGAAAATCATATTATTAAAGTAAATTTTACAACAACAAAAAAACCACTATGCTTGCTATTAAGTGATAATTGTTTTATCTAACAAACTAGAGGTAAGAGTCAAAGAAAGTTTAGTGCATAAATTAACTTGACTAAAATTAATTATTATTTTTGAACTTCCATTCATAAAATTTGCAAAAATAGATGTACATAATAATAATGGCAAATCTTCATCCATATAAAAAAGAAAAAGAAATTACAAATTCAACATCCATGTTGTGTATAGTTCTATGAATAAAATCAATACTTACACTCGGAGAACATTTTAAATGCGTTAGTTCTTCTCCTTTTCTAGAAATGTCAAATAACACTGTTCGAAACCTTCCATCTCTTTTCCCCGTTACCATACCATCATTTCATTCTATCGTTATTTACTACCATATACGTTCATATTGTTATTTCGCAGCTGTTCACTATATTTGGTCGTTTTGCAAGTAATTCTGTGTTACACTGTCTCTATCGCATTCTATCGAATTGATAATAAAAAATTATGAATTGGAGAGGTACACCCTACACTGTACAAAATATGTTGTGCACATATATTTTTGGTAGCATTCTCTTGAAGTAAGGTAAAATTATTGTCCGTCACTTATTTGTAATAAGGTGTGCTTGTCTTTAAGGTGTTGTCGCAAAAAACACAAAAAAAAAACAACGAAAAAAAACAACCAAAAAGGTTTTGTTATTCCATTTCGAAGTGGTATTAATTGTGTGTGTTACGTATTGGGAATAGAAATTTATCCAGCAATTTGTGATTTCGAAATAAAATTCTTTTTTGGTGAATTGTTCCTAGGCAATAATTCTTTAATTGCTTACCGCATACGCGACCCAGCCCAAAGTGTTTGAAGTTATACATAAGTATATATATATATATATATATATTTAAGTATATATACATATATATAGTGAGTGATACTCTTTTTTTTTTCTTCTTCAACATCCAAATTCTGAATCTGACATCATTCAATTTAAAGGTTTCATTCATTGATAGCAAGGTTAGTTGCAAAATTTTATTTTCTTAAAAATTTATTATTAGATAATAATTCTATTTATAACTTTCCATATTAACTATTAGGAGGTACTGGACACGACTTGTACGATTAAGTTATGTTTGGCTTTACATATACATACATATTACGAAACCTTATGTTTGCATTATAAATCAAATATGTAAATTTATCTTGACATTCAACCATAACCTCAAAAATAATTTTTTCTAATTTTTTTCTTGTTTTTTGTAATTAAACTAAAATCTAGTACATAAATGTACATAATAAAAAAAATAATCAGAGATATATAACAGAAAAATAAATTTTAACGTAACCTAATTTAAATACATTACATATTAGGTATTGTTAAATAATGTCTCAAATTATTTATTTATTGATTTTTGTTGTTGTAAATAATAGAGCGTAACACAGAATGGCTTCAATTGCAATTTATACAATTGGATAAGTCTATTGTTGCTGTGGTAAATGAATGTGGTACGAAAATAAATCGATTTTTATCAGACTTAGTGACTTTTTTTTCCTAATTGAACCACTTTTAGTGGATTGCTTTGTATAGTAAAAGGGAGAACTATGGAAACATATAAAAGAGACCAAGTTATATTTCCAGGTTGAAAATTAATTATAGCCGGAAAAGCATTCACAACTCCCACGCGATCTTATCTACTTAACTGCATGCTAATATTTAATTAAAACCAGTAAGAAAAATAAATTGGCTATGCCGATTATAATATATCAGTATGACTATTTATTTATTATTTACTACTTTGTCTTCAACTATTTGTTCTGTACAAAAAATTAATATTGAGTAAAACCCTAGAATTGCCTTAAAAATGCTGCTGAATAAGGACTATAAACCAAAAGATCTAATCGGTTATCTTAAAATTGTGAACGAGTTTTCCCAACATCGAGATGATAAACAAAATAATAGACCGAATGGCAAGAAGATTTCGCTTTGACAGAAAGTTTGGAATCGAATTTCCAAACCGTAATATGTGCCCCACAGAAGGCCCTTCGAGTGAATCGGAAGAACTGACATGGCACACAGATGGAGGACCAGGCAGGTTGTGGGGTATTATGTTCCAATCTCAAAATATCAAAATCACTAGGCAATTACGCCTCTGTTTTCTAAGCGGAGGTGCACGCCATCGAGTTATGTTTCTTTTTCAACCTCAACAACGTCATAAAAATAGTTATTATGTCTGACCGTTAAGCGGCAATAAAAGCTTTCTGCTCTTACGAACAGGAGTCTAAGTTGGTTAGTAACTGCTACAACATCTTTCAAAACTTGACTAGACATAACGATGTAATCCTCAGATGGATGCCAAGACACCAAGGTATAGAAGGCAATGAAATCGCGGATGAGTTGGCCCGGAAAGGAATACAGTTTGCTTTCATAGGGCTTGAGTCATGTTGTGGGCTACTTATGAGCACGCTTGACTCAGTAATTACCGAGTGGGAAGAGAAAATACGTCTACACTGGAGAACCACACCTGGCTTAAGACAGGCAAAAAGGAATATGGTTCCTTTCACTAAAATGAAGGTAAAAAATGTTCTAAAACTAACAAAAGTTGGAATATGAACACTAATGGGACTTTTATCCGGCCACTGTCACCTGAAATACCAGACAATGCATGAAGAACGAAGAAACGACTGAACACGTGCTATATGAGTGCATTGCTATCAGGCGAATGCGGCTGCAATACCTTACCTCCTCAATGGAGGTAGGGGAAGAAGCGCCTAGGGAAATACTAATCTTCTTTAAGAATGTCGAATCGTCACTGGGCTAAACTGTATAAGAGCATGACATAAGATCATAGACCTAAGACCTACCCTGCCTACCTACCTACATGTAGCAAAAAGACTTGACATAACCCTCATGTGGGTCCCAGGACACAGTAACATTGAGGGTAATGAACGAGCTGATGAACTGGCGTGAAAAGGCTCGGGCCTAGACATCTCAATAGCGGAGACAGTCTACTCCCCACTAAGTTTAACTAAGAGAAACGTGTATCT
>JANSTT010020962.1:0-45964 GCA_026745375.1 Platyura marginata | reverse complement strand
CTCTATCATCAATTTTATACAATTTTGATGTATTTTTCTAAGTATAACATTTCAAACTTATTATAACTTCATATACGCCATTTATTTCTTTTACCCCCACGAATTAAAGAATTTACTTTAGCTAAATAACTCGACGGGAAGTCTTTTTTTAAAAATAATTCCAAATATTGCTGTAAACGCTAACTCAAAAAAAAACTCCATCCAATTTTCTGTTAATCAATGGAAAATTCAGTGAAATTCCGCACCCCCTCTAACCTCCATATAAATATAACGCAAATTATCTGCATAAAATTACATTCAGTATTCGGTAAGAAAATACACATAAACCAATTAAGTATTTTCCAAAAAAAAAAAAAAAAACAAAATTCAAGATACGCCATTGGCATCGATATTCATTTTAGGAAACTTTCTCATCTTATATAAAAACTTAAAACTACATCTTGAAACTTATTTTTCACTCTATATACACTTTTCTACATGCCATAACTCATCATAACGCTAACTAAGAAAAATGATGCTCCTACCATCACCATGCCAACGGCATCTCATACATTTATTAAAATAATCTTATAATACATAAATATGCACGTATGTATGGGTGCTCGTATAAACCAAACATACCTGACTAAATTTCTCCTGTGAATCCAATATATCAATAAATAACTTCATTCGATCATCCATTATCTGGAAACCATTTCGTGGCTGGGCCAATAAATTTTGTACAGCCTCACGTATTGAACCGGGCGTTGTACTGCAGGAACTGCCTTCCGGTGATTCATTAAAACTATTTTGCATTGTTGCCACACGCAATTGATCGGACGTATGGCGCAATGCCTCCGAACATTTTCGCAAATAGTCGACCGTTTCGGTGGAGTGTAAATTTCCATTTAAATGTTGAAAATTGTCCAGAATCTGATTAAAATTCAGTATTTGTTTTTCGGCTCGGGCCACAATTTTGGCCGGTTTATTGGGACTTTTGGCGGCCAAACATTCTAAATCCTCATTCATTATACGCAAATTGTCTGATATTTGGGAAAAACTATCATTTGCACTGGGACTCTGTTGGAATTTCTCAAAACTATTCGATTTAGGTCGACTGTTTTCTACTTTTTCCTTAAATTTATTAAATCTATCACAAGCACCCTTAACATCATCCTCTTCGGGCAGCTGATTCGATCGTATTGCATCTAAAAATTGTCTAAGCTGATCAGAGGGCGTTTTCACTTCACTGGTCGTACGATAGCCGACCGTCGCCGAACTATCGTCACTTGTTTTTGTCGATCGATAGGCCATTGTTATTGTATGAATGTCAGGCTCATTTCGTTCAGGAACTTTATTTGTAATATCGCCACACTCTTGTTGTGTGGGATCTTTAATCGAACTACGGATATTGTCCAGGAATAATTTTAACTGATGCGATGGTGTTTGTGGTTCATCAATTTTTCCTATACTACCACTGCCACCAACACCACCACCACTACCACCATTAACTATATTCTCACCAATGCTATGAAATGACTTTGTTGAGTCACTTTTGATAATAGGAACATTGTTATTGTTTGCCATATTAAAGGGTTGTTTCTGCATCTGCTGCCGTTTCATTTCCGACAGCAATTTTGCTTGTTCCGAATATTTTCTAACACTTTCTGTAATATTTCTCAATTGTTCCGAATATATTCTCAATTGATTTTCTAAAAATACTTGGTCGGGAAGGGTACCATATGCATATGACATAGGACGGTCAGTTTTTCGTTTTGTTCCAATATCACTGCCAATTGTGCCACCACCATTTTCAATTGGAAAATTATAATTCATCGACTGTCGATTGAGTTGTCCATGAAATGTTGCCGATTGTCTCATACCACCGACAACACCAACACCGCCAACACCACCGACACCACCACCGCCGCCCGATGGTGGTCTTCCATTCGATGGTAATAGTTGAGTTTGATTAATGCCCGACTGTGACAATCGTCGACTGGGTATGGGTGGTTTGTAATTTTTATCTAACGTATTGGTAACATCGCCGCAACGATCTAAGCTACGTGGCCGTTGAACAATACCGGTGGCATTGTTGATTGTTTGCGGTGATTTGTTTTGTAAGCTCTGTATTGGCCGTGGTGTACTTTGGGATCGTCTCTGTATAATATTTGGCGATTGCTGCTGTTGTTGGTGCTGTTGCTGATGTGCATGCTGCTGCTGCTGCTGGTGCTGCTGTTGCTGTTGAAGTGTTGATATTGGCGATGGCGGTGTATAAAGGGAAAATTCTTGTATACTTCTTGACTGGAGACGTGATGGACTGTTTTTAAATTGGCTGTACATATGAGCATAAATGGGCTCTTTGTCACCACCACGTTGAATATCTCTGATAGGTTGTACAATGCCTTTATTTGTATAAATCGATGTTGATTGGTCGTTGTTGTTGTTGTTGTTATTATTATTAGTGTGTTGTGTATTTAATGGTGATGAAACAGCAATGCTATGTGGACGTTTTGGTCGATTTCTTCCATCACCATACGAATCAAAATTTTCACCGCCATTAAAATTTGGATTTCTTATCACATTGCCAGTTTTAGTTGGTGGAATGGATCGATTTTCTAGTATACTTGCCGGCGACACATAATTTGTCACAAACGGATTATTTAAATGTAGAGAAATGTTTTTCTCATCAATTCTTAGCTCATTTCCTCCATTTAAAGCGATTTTTCGATTCATCGCTAATCCCTCGAAATGCTGCTGGTGCTGTTGGTGTTCGCTACCACCACCGACAACACCACCAGCACCAACACCACCACCACCACCACCACCGACGCCACTGCCGCCAACCCTTTGAGATGGAATTTTATATCCATTAAGCAGCTGATGCTGTTGATTTTGCTGTAGTGGATTTATGGATTTTTTCTGATTAATTGACGTTGTCGATGGATTATTATCGCTTTCGGGATTACCATTTTGCAAATGCGTCGATGTCATACTTTCCGTTTGCCAATTGAAACCATTTGGGTTATGTGAAAATATTTATTATCTGCGGCAACGATATTACATGGTAAACAAACATAAATTTTATGATGTTTTCCACCAATTCATATCAAATTCAATTCAATTTTTATTTTTTTCTATTTTTATTTTGTCGTCGGATAAATAGCTAAATAAAAAAATTATTTAAAATTTTATTTATTGAGAAGATGCCGTAGATGAAAGCAGCGTAAACATGTGTAATGGAACGCATAAAGATAAAACAATGTCACAAATATCTATATTTACTGTACTATTAGCTCAAATGGTGAAATATTAACTCAGACGCAAATAATGTCCGAGCTAGTGTTTAATAAAAAATTTGTTTCGTTTAATAAATTAAAAAAAATGCTCCAATCATTTGACGAATTTAAAAAAAATTAGATATTTTTTGTACCAGCTTCGCTTGTGAGACGTTAAGGGAATAAAGCCTTAGAAGACAGTATAAAAATAGCAATAAACACATTCTGTCTGGACTAATGCAAAATATTAAAATGACTTAAAATTGGTTTTCTTTATTACTGATTTTCATGTAAAAAAGGCTCAAAATTCAATCCAAATACAGTAAAAGGTCCGTTCTTAGATTAGTGATTCTCAACTCAACCCTTTTTTTACTTTGCCATTACACTTAATTGAAGGTAATATTTAAAATTATATGCAAAGAACACCTAAATAATTAATTTTAAAATTAAACTTCTGTTGGGAATCGCTCCTCTAGAATTAAGGTCCGGATAATATAATCTAAGACAAAGCGTCTCGACAAATTACCAAGATTGAAGATGAATGGATTTTCATTTTAAAAAAAGTGGATAATAATTTTACTTGCTTCGTTAGTATTTTGTCGTTTTGTTGGGACGCGCTGCTCTGTATGTAGAGAAGTAGAGAAAGTAGAATTTATAGTCTCGAAAAATTACTAGAATTGAAAATGAATGGATTTTATCAAGTTTTTACTTAAAAAAAAAAAAATGGAAAATATTTCTACTTGCTTCGCTCGTATGTTTTCCTAAATTAGAAAACATATTTTTATTGATGCTCGTAGCAAATAATAAAAATTTGTAGATAAATCCTATATACTTCAGTTATCATTATGGTCTAGGTCTAGAGTCTTAAGTTAATGATAATTAGGGTCTTTTGGCCTTCCTTCAATCTCTATTAGCGAACTTATTCCATCATTATTGTAGGTATTAGTTATATGTGTGCTGTCAAAATAAATGAAGCTAAGTAGACATTTATAAATAAATATTACAACTACATAGGTACTCCAGTATGATAATCTGATAGAATAATGAATGGGACATAATACTTCGGGCTTTTCTTTGTTGTTGTTGTTGGTATCTTCTAAGTACATCATAACAACACTGTTATATGAAAAATGATCAATTTCGAAACATTCATGTGACAACTCAACTTTTTCCTATATTCGTATATAAGTATGTAGTATGTACATGTATGTGTGTACATTTAAAAGGATATTGCTTTATCATTTGTCGTATTTTTGTCCAGTGATAAACGACCATAGACAAAGGACCTCTATCATTCTTCTATTACACATCTATCCAGGAAGAAAAGGTATAAAAGAAGCAAAAAAAAAAAAAAAAAGATGAAAAGGATTTAAAACCACTCATTAATCTTCATATGGCCAGGCATTAAGCTTGTAAAAATGTAATAATATTGGAGGTGACAGAATTTCGAATGAATGAGTACATTTTCTTCCAGGCAATTAAATTATTTCAAAGATTAATCTCTTTAATTTTGTTATGTACATACCTAACTTATGTATGTATGTGTGTGTGTGTGTGCGCTAGAAGTTTTCCAGACATTTTTGACAGATTTGTTTTAATAATTTATTATTTCAAGTGGTAGTTATTTTGGCTACATATTAACTGTTTTAATGGAAATCAATGCCATTACAGAAAAAAAGGACGAACTTTAAATGAGATATAAAAATAAAATCATTTAAAAATAGGGTAATAATTGAAAGATTCCAAAATCGACATTAACGTTACGATGAAACCCATTTTTAAAAGAGAAATTTCTAGTTTTAAATCAATGGATTAAAAATCAATTACATCTCTGACACAATTTTGAACTTTCTTAATATTAAAGATATGATTATAAATAAAATTTGTGAAAAATATTAACCCTTTTAGGTCCATATATTCTGAACATTAAAGGGATTAACAAAAAAAAAATTTTAATTCAACTAAATTTGTTCAGGGAAATTTCTTCATGTTTTTAGGGCATTAATATATTTTTAAAAGTTAACCATTTATAGGCACCTGAACCTTAAAGGGTTTACGTTTTCTAAAAATGAAAAATTACAATAAAATTCAGAGAAAGGTGAGTAGTTTTTTGAAAATTTTTGGTTAACCCTTACACCATTATTTGAAGAAAAAAAATGCTGAAAATGTCAAAATTAAGTCACTTGTCACAAAAACGATCAAAATAACGGTCAAGATGTTGGTCGAACCTCCAAAGTTTTATTTCAATTTCTTAAATCAAAATGGCTTAGGTTATTTAAAAAAAAAACAGTCGAACGATGATGGGATTTCTCAAGTACCTATGTACTTGTACATACATATATACAATCGAGCAAGCCTAATGAACAATATACACATACATATGTTATGCCATAAATACCATAGGTTATCGGTTACAGCTAAACAATTAATTTTTAATTAATTGTCATCGAACCTATGAAGGCGAATTAATTAATCAAGTGTAGATACCTACCGATAGGTGGATATAAGGTAGATTTACTCAAGTATAGTAAAAGAAATTGTGAAATAGTGCGTGTGTTACAATATTTCGGTGCGTGTAAAAGATTATAAGTAATTGAACGTGTTCGAGTTAGTTTAATTGAAATTCTAAAGAAACCCATAACCTACACAGTTAGAACATTGATGGGCATTAGGTACGGGTACGAGTACGGTGGCACGATAATGGTGAATTTATCTTCTTTTATCATAACGTGCCATTTTATCAGGGCTATACAATACAATTAGCAGAGAAACAAAAATTCAAAAATTCGAAATATGTCAACCACTCACCGTCAACATTTTAATTATGCTTGACAAAAATCAATCATCTTTTTATTGGAACATTTATTATGTCCCGGCCTAGTCTGGATGTATAAAATTTAAATATGGGCAGACATAGTATTTAATCTGCTAATTTTTTTTTCGTGTAATTTCATTTAATAATTGTAAGAAATGATCAACTCTATTTAATATCGCAATAAAATTTTTTTAGTACTATCGCGACTTTATTAGTACGATTCCCAAAAAAAGCTATGAAATTGCAAAAAAAAACAATGAATTTTCTCTCCATATGAGAAATATTATGGTACTAAAAAAATAAAAAAGTACTAAATATTTTTATTCTCAAAACAAAAATATCCCCTTTTTCGTATAAGACAATTGAAATTTTTTGTTGGATTTTGTACTAAATTTTTACTTTACGTTAGACTCGTTGCAAAGACAATAGAGAAACACTTTTTCGAATATTAAAATTAAAAAAATATTTGAAATCAACAGATAAACACAATAAAACATTGAAATCAGTATAAAATCAATATTTTTTAGAAATTTCCGCTTCAGCTTAAATCAAATAGTAACGAATTTACACATTTCACCATAAATACTTAATCTACTCCACAGCACTAATTGATCATAATCCCTAAATTGTAGACATTCCTCAAAAAAAAAAAAGAAAAGACAAACGAAAAAAGGTCAAAATAAATGTAAGAAAAAAAAAAACAAACGGAAAATCCATTTTCCACATCAAATTGCCATCGCTTAGCAACCGATTTAGATTTATTCTAACGATTTTATTGCAATTAATATTTCATCCTTATACGAATTAAAGAGCTGCCAATTATTTGTATATATCAACAACAACAACAAAAAAAAAAAAAAAAAGGTAATCAAAGAGATGAGTTCATTAGCCAAACACTGAATTAAACCCAACATAAAAAATAAAAATGCTTTGGTCTTATATGTGAGAGAAACATTAATTACGCATAAATATATTTCGTAGATATTGTAAAAGGTACAATTAGTTAGAGAACATCATTGAATCATAATTTCTTTATTTATTAAGCAATCATCAATTCCCAACAAACATTGGCCATTCCATTACACATGTCCGTCTGTTCTGACACATACAGAATTTCAAAAGGAAAATGTCTTAATTTCCAGGGTGTTACACAAGAGGTATATATATATATATATATATATATATCTATATTATATGTATATGTAGTATGGAGAAATTGTTCGTCCTTTCATTCGAAAAATTATTGTATGGTGGGCGGTCAATTTCAATTAAGTTCTTTCTTCTATAGGCTGTTACGTGAAACCATCACACATAAAATTCAATTAATTTCCACTATCTTTTACGAAAAATACAAAAAAAAAAAAATAAATAAATAAATTAAATTTTCCAGCAATCACTTAAATTGAAAATTACATTTTCATATTAATAATATTAGGGAAAACACTTTTCCACCACTATTTATCGATTTATTTAAATTAAGCATATATATATATACACTACAGTTGACTATACATATGTATGTATGTATGTATGTGACTAGTATGGCATGGATATAACGAGCGATGAGGAAAATTAACACCACTTTTAGCTAGTGAACGCGAGGCATATAGTTTTTGATAAAGGAAAATTATCACTTTAGAGATTGATTTTTTTTTTTTTTTTTTGCTTCTATTTTTGTTGCAATCAATTTTCTATAAAAATAAAAAAAATAAAAAATAAATTCATTGTTTCGAAAATTTCACTTCAAATTAATTTGTTGTGTTTTATTTTGCTGCACTGTGTATTTATATATTGACACTATATTTGTGTGTACAAAACAACATAAATACTACACCGCACACACATTGTCCATATTGAAATTGTATCTATGGTTTTAAATAGAGAAAAATATTCGCGAAGCTTTTTTTCCTAGTTTACACTACACTCTTTAAAACAAATAACAACAAAAAAAACAACAAAAAAAGCTTCCGGAACAATATTGCAAAAAACGATGTTGCTTAAAGCGTGCCGACGCTCAAACTGACAATCAAACTGGTCCAGTAAGTTGGATGCAGCGGCATCCAGAAAACTGGTTGTATTATATACAACAAAATATAAAATGAAAATGGGAGAGAAAACTCTTTTGCCCATAAGCATAATATATATATATATCTACACACTATTTAAACGTTTTTGTTTGGTGAGAGGAATAGTATGCACATTTTCCCGGCACGGTACACAACATATACCAATCCCCATCCATATATATATTTATATAGAAAGCGTTGGATATTATGGGAAAACTCTCCAAATCATTGAAAATGAGCGATTTTCGGAAAATAGCGCGGGAAGAAAATCTCTGTAACATACAAACTGAGTACCATAACATTTTACTACCATATATCCATACATATATCTCTATATATGTATGTATGTATGTATGTATGTATGTATGTAGTAAGTATGTAGGTATAAGGAGAGTTCATATGTACTTAGGTATTATAAAATATATAGAACAGTTGGGGTAGAGAGTGCATGGTATATGGCATCAGCGATACTTTTGAATTAAATTATTTTCAGTTTTTCCATTTTCATTTTCTATTTTTTTACATTTTTTTTTTTTTTTTTTTTTTTTATTTATTTGTAAGGAAAAATGTCTTTATGACAAAGTGATTTTATGAAATGTGAGATTGTGGATTTTGTTTTTTTTTTTTGCTGTCTAGAGATATAAAGAAAAATCGAAATCACAGAGACGAAATTTAACTTTTAGCAGTTTTATGCTCAAAACTACCATTACATCATGAGTGCGAGAGACATTCATTTTGGTTGTGGATTGTGTATTTTATATACCTACCTGATGCGGTTAGGTAGAATGAATTTTTTGTTTTGTTATTTTTGTTGCTGTTGTTGTTGCTGTTGTTGTTCTTGTTGTTATGGGGTGGTTTGATTTTTGTTTTTATTTTCTTTTTGTGATACGATGTTTTGTAACGACCGACCTGTGATAAAAATCATGAATCCAAATGAAATTTACGAATTTTATGTATGACAAGAAATGAAAAGATTTGATGGAGTCTTCCGTTTATGGTTTTCTATTTTCGGTTAGATTTTTTTAGGCTTAGCAAACGATGAGTAATATGTTTAATATCGATACGAAAAAGTGAGTAGAATATTTAAGAAGTTTCGAATAAAATGTTGATGCTAAAATGAGATTTAATTTATCATTTAATTGGATACTTAAAAATATAATTTTTATTTGGCAATTCTATCCCTGTCTCTCTATACTTTTCTTACTTCGATTTCATGTTTGAATTAATAAAAAAAATAAAAAATTGTTTTTGATTTATATGACTCGCTAGAAGTGAAAAATAATATCGATAATCCTGAATATGAAACAACAAGGAAGGCGAATGACTATATATTGCAGGACATCTCACTCGAAATTAGAGATTTTACAGCTAACCTATCGGTAAGTACTTCCTTGCTTTAAGTGTATGTATTTTAATAGATTTTGTGCACTATTTAAAAGATATAGAAGAAGAAATTCCGCCCAAATAGAGATAGGAGGATTTATTATGAATTTTTTTAAAGAAAAATTGTTCTACAGGGGGGTCTTTTTTTAGTCATTTTTTAGTTTAAAGGAGAGAGAGAGATTTTTGAAATTTATCCATAAAAAAAAAGTATAATAATTAAATGTTCCAAAACTGTTAGGGTTGATTTAATTAAGAGTACAAGAGTATTGTTGTTATATTAATATCCCTAATTCAGACATTTTGTTGTAAAATTCTCGAGAATATTGTTTTTGTGAATATTCTAGTGAATAGTTTCCAACTATTTCCGAATTTAAGTGAGAATTTTGTTATTTTACCAAAAAAAAAATTCAGATATTATAGCTTGATTTCAAGTTACTGCATCGCCTACTGTAAGCTTAGTCGTAGGTAGTTGTAATGAAGGTAGAAAATAAGAAAATATTAACAAGTGTCTCGCTAAAAGTGAAAAACCCTTCTCACTAAATACGTACCTACACCCCCGACCAAAAGAACTATTCTCTGCTCTTGTTCGTTACATTTTCGTCCATATATAGCAACGAATGTTTGAAATAATTTGTAGTACATATTGTGCCACCCAAAAAAAAAACCCCCCGATCCTATGTAGAACGGTAAATTCCTTGAAAATGATTGTACCCACTAGATTATAATTCGATTAATCAAATGCATAACCAACCATATATTTGCTCAAAATGTTCCCTCCCCTATACAATCTCTCTCGTCATACAACAGTTTTTGTACGCATGCAACAAGTAACCGTAATATTACTTAGGAGAAAATTGTCGACTAATCACATTTTTCTATCAAATCGTTTTGCTTAATTTGATATAAAACACGGAATTGTCCCCCCCCCCCACCTAACCACATAATAATTATATATCACTTTATCGAATTATTATATAAGCAAAAGAAAGCCAAAAAAAAAGAAGAAAAAAACGAAAAAAGAAAAAAAAAAAGGTAAATTTTCCGCACGACTTCATAGCTCGGGTTTGTAAGTCTATTTATCAAACACATTGAGAGCTAAACTTTTCTTAAACACAAAGATTTATTTTTGTAGGTCAATCTTAATAAATTCCTGCTGTTGTGATACTCCAACCCCGAGAAACATTTTATTTAAGAACTTCATGATCTATTACATAGGGCACTCACTTCTCTCTCCCTTTCTATACATATATATATATAGTAATTTTCATAGGTATACATATACATAACATATATGTATATAATGTAGTAAAAGGGAGAAAGTCCATTAGTCATACAATTCAATTAAAGAGCTATGTGAAGTCCTGTTTTAGGAGTTACTTTAATAAATATCGGTACATTTACAAGCCTATTAAAACCAATCATCAAATTAATTATGTTGACCCAACTATGGAGTCATCACCGTGGTCGGACAACGGTTTTGTCGTATTATATGTATATTATGTATTTTATACATATGTAGTAAACATATTCGCCATTATTTACCTCAAATCGATATTTTCAATGTATGTATGTAATCTGATAAAACATAGAGGTGTACATGTACATATGTATATATAGTGGTGTAGTAATAACCAATATATGTATATATATCCCCCCCATCCCCATTTAAACCCCTTTTTTTCCCATTCATTGTTTATATTTGGTCATTTTGTTAACCTGCTTTGTCACTAAACCTATTTTTGTCTGGTGCGGTTTTCTATTTATTTTACAGGGGTGTTTTTGGGAATTAACTTGGTTTAAAGCTGGGGATCAAAATGATAGCGAAGAGTATTAAATGGGTGATTATGTTATTGTGTTTAAAGCATTTTGTATACTATGTGCTGGGGATTTAATTTTGATTTAGGTTCAATGTAATTGTATTATAACATAAATATATAGAATTTGTATATTTTCGATAATATTTTCTAGATGTTAATCCAAAAGATGGGATTTCTTAATTCAATTGAATATTTGATAAAATAATGACGTTATACATTCATAAATTATATTAAAATATAAATCATCACAACAACAACAATTAACAAATTAACAAATAATTTATGGATTGTATTATACAGAACGTAAAATGTTAAAATGACTTAGAATCTATATAGAAATGAAAAATTCTTAATTCTTCCACTCATATAGGGGGATGGGGTAATGGCAAGGTTTTAACGTTTATTTTTGATATTAATTAAAAATCCATTAATACAAAATATTCATGTTTTAGAAGTTATCTAGAGGTAGGCAGGTATAGGAAGTAATGAGATGTTATTACTAATGTTGTGTAATTTATTAAGATTTTTAATTTTAATTTTTCCAAAAACCTACATTCTCTTTTCTATATCTTCTAGCAACATTTTTTTCATTCCTCAATATGATCGAAAAGTTTCATTAATACTCAATTAATCAAAATGAATCTTAGAGCATTCTTCAAGAATTCTTTAAGCTCATGTGTTCTTTCCGGCTTCCCAGGAAAATCCAAAACTCTTTCATTAATCATTTTTAATGTGAGAAAAATTTCTCTCACCTAACGATTTTCTACTCACTTCGCACGACAACTGGACAATTGGAGAAAAAAAAATTGTATAAAAGATTGGAAAATTTTAAAATTGTATTACTCCGATTTGGTTAAAATTTGGCATTCAGCTATGTTTTGTTGTCCAACCAAAATTGCGTTAGGGAATTTTTTTTTAAAATGTTTATTAACCAAGTTATCCGGTCTGTTTCCGGTATCTTGAAGGTTTTTGAAACATAATGTGAAGCTATAGTCTGTATCTTTGAGTTCACCGAAGCGATTTTGATAAGCCTTTTTATTTGTGCAACTTAAAACTAATATAAATTAAAAAAAAAAATTGAAATTTAAAAAATGTTACGGTTTTGGGTGTTCTTGAATATTATAATTAAGATTTTTTGATGTGGCAAAAAAAAAATTTCCAAAAAACCATTTCGATAGAACATAAAAAAACCCACCCGATAACAAATTTCAGCGAAATCGGAGAGATGAAATTTCAAAAATACCCAAAATCTCCTTATTTTCAGCTAATAATTTGATTAGATACCAAAAAATAGTTGATTTCAATCAATAAAATACATTTACGATAGTTTAACGTAGTTAATGTACTTGTGCATGTGCATGTACTGTACATATAGTATATGGATACTATCTTCCAGTGACGAAAAATGGTGTCTATTTGTGCCTATCATATGAAACTTTAAACTGGGTATATTCGGGAAACGAATTATTCTTAGAAAAATAGAAATCTCGTATTTTGAGTTGCATATATTGATGATTTTCTCGATTTTTGGTTAGAAAAACGAAAAAAATTTACAAGACAAAAAAGATGGGAAATAAAATTTTCCTTAAAATAAAATTATATTTATTAAAATATTTTTACAATTAAGAGCGTCAGACTGATTATACTAATAATTTTATTGGTAGTACTTAGCATAGCCAAAAATAAAATCCACCCATCGCCGCTGATACTTACAATTTTTATCAAAATTTTACCATGAACGGATATGGTTCGGTTGATAGAAAGTAAAAGCTTAAATATTAAATATACGCACATATATTATATCTGCATGTATGTAAAATCTCAAATAAATATTTTACCGGACACATAATAAATATTTATTTAAAAAAAAAAAAAAACACACTCAGGGAAACATACTAAAAAATGTAAATTTTTTAGGCTAAAAAAAGAAATATTATTTTTTGATCTTTCACCTCCCAGCCATCATTTTTCCATTAAATTGAAACAAAAATTACCATAATAAATAGACATATCAATCTAAACCAACATGAATTTTAACACACTCTGACCTTTAGATTGTAATAAAATAAAAAGTAACCCTTACGCACTCTGCATACAAAAATCCATATTTACATTTTTCCCTTTTTAATAGAAAAAATATTGCCTCAGATGGAAAATAAACTCCCCGAAAGTTAATTGAATAAACCTGACGTATTTTTTTTTTTTCGTTTTTTTTTTTTTTTTTTTTTTTTTTTTTTTTTGTTCGATTTATTATTAAAAAAAATTTCGCGCACCAAAAAAATTATTCATTAAATTTGTCTGTAACGTTTTTTTTTTTTTTTTTTTTGATAAGTACCATATAAAATTCAAAATCTACTCCCCCACCAAAAAATTTATTAGGTTAATTTGAAATCCACCTTTTTTTTTTTTTTTTTTTTTTTTTCTCATCAAATCGTCGTCAATAGAGAGACTTGGAGTTTTTAATTTTTATTTTTGATTATTGATTTTCGTTAAAAAGAAAAAGAAACTTGAACTTACTTTACCATTATACAAGAAGTATAAAAGACAATTTTCAAGATAAATACAATAATTTGATCGTTTATAAGGAAATATTTATTAGAAAAGTCAAGTCGAAATAGCGGAAAAACCGCATGGTGGCTTATTTTTCATTATGTTGATTTAGAGATAATCGGGGAATTGATGATGGTTCCAACTTCAGATATAAGAATAATATCGTTTGACAAAAAAAAAAAAAAATTAAATAAAAATCAATTTCGTATACGCAGCTTTTTAATTAGATAATTATTTTGTGTTCGTTCGAAAAGTTTTCGTTTAGGTATTTGTAGACAAAATTCAAACTTTGAAATAAATATTTTAATGAGAAACAGAAGAAGTTATTGTCTTTGATGATGTAATGACCTATGACCTATGTATTGGTAACAAAATAATTAAAATTTGAATCCATTTTACAGTTTCAATTTGTTTCAACTTAAATAATTCAAAAATTCTAAATCAAATTAATTTTTGTGTTGGTTGAATTAATATTTCATTAACATCCGAATTAATATAAGATCATTTTGAGGAGAATCAATTTTCGGTTCAGCGATTGAAAAAAGTTGAATTTTTTTTTGGAACAAGTACAGAGTAACTTTTCTATAACGCGGTTTTGAAATTCTCTGTATAACGCGGTATTGAAATTTCCAAAATATTGAGATTGATTTTCTGAGAATTAGTCGAATAAATGGAAAACCATTTAAACTCGCCTAAAATTTCATTGAAAACCATTCAAATGCAACTGAAATTTGACAGTTGCATTTTTTTGAAAATTGTTGATTGAAAAAATCGCGTTTTTAGTAGATTTGGAACCTAATTTTTTGTATGATTTACTTCTCTCGTATAATACGGCATTTTTGTGGAACCTAAACTCCGCGTTATATACAAATTCTACATATCCACACATCAATACACTACACAGTAATTATTTTTCTTCATCAATGGTCAGACCAAAGTGGTTTTTCAACCTAAAACACCCGAATTTAATTCAAGTGTCTCTGGGACATAGATTTTAATCAGGCTTTTCTATATACGGTGGAGTAGGGACGGTTTAACTCTAGCTTACGACTGGAGAGCCACCAAAATCTCAAAAAAAATTGTAGGAAAACGAAAATTTCCATCGAGAATAAAATACATGAGGGAGGGAAAGGGGATACTCAGACGAAAATTTCCATCGAGAATAAAATACGTGTGTGAGGAGGAGGGGATACTCAGGAACGTATTTTGTTCAAAAAGTAGATTCCGAATTGTTTCTTTTGAAACGATTTGTTTACAAAATTCAAACAAATTTCTCTTGATTACTATAGAAATGCCTAAAAAACTACATTACCAACTTCCGTCCAAAATCTATACTTTGGGAAAGTTTTATGTTAATTCAATATTAATTTAACAAAAAAATGGCTTTATAAACAAAAATTAAAATTGTCCCCATTCAAGCGATTTAATTAAATTAATTTTAATTAAGATAGTCAGTTTTCTGGTGTTCGGCTGGTGGAAATTTTTTGAAAAATTTAAAAAAAAAGCCAATTTGAAGGTTGTCTATCGATTGCATTAACCTTTTTGTCCGACCTTGCTACTTATTCAGCTGATTTTTTTTCTTTTTGTTTTTTTGTTGTTGGCGAAACCCGAATTTTCACCATAAAGGTAATTTTCTATGTATGGATTTCCTCCATTAATAATGTTGGTACCTGCTCTATATGTACTGTGATATTATTTAAAACAAATTATCGATTAGAAGTGTATATAGGTCGAATGAAAGGAGTTTAAAACTTACACCAGACATTTGATGAACTTTACCATCATCAATTCGATATAATAATTTTGTCGGTTGAATAATAATCTTACACATACATATATGTATATATACATACATTGTACATATGTATAATGTTATGTACATACATATCTCTGTACAACACAAACGAGTAAAATTCAATCATATTTCCAGTATTTTTTTGCAGATGTTTCCAGAATTCCTAATAAGACTAGAATATTTGTAGTCGATAATAATTTGAAAAACATCATACCATCATACTATAGAACATGAATTGATTTGGTAATTGTACACATAATGTTTATTGACTTATTGTATTAAAATATATTTTCTCTGCGAACGAAATGAAGTCATCAGATTAAGTAAAAATCAGAAAATATCCTCTTGTTGATTATATTTCTGTGCTTAAGAGATTATGACTCTGCCTAATTTTCCACTTGTACCTATTATATCATATATACATACATACATATGTACATATAATGTAAATATCCATGTACATATATATGGCAATGTCAAATCTAATGAGTATGTTATGGATTTTCTGAATTTATTCCAAGGACAAAATCAGTGGATTATATATGAAAATTTTTGGGACATAATAAATGGATGTTTGTCCAAAGTTGAAACACCCAAAGAGAGGGACAAAGTCAAGAAATAATCCATTAAATGTCCTAGAATGAAAAAAAAAAGAATTTTTCTGGAAAAAATCCAAGGATAAAATCAATGATTATGTATGAAAATTTTGGGACAAAATAAATGGATGCTGAAAATTCTAGGATGAAATAAAGTGTATTTTATGTACAAAATCCGAGGATAAAATCAGTGGATTATATATGAAGATTTTTAAGGACAATATAGGGATTTCTGTCCAAAGTTGAAACACCAAAAGAGATGGACACTGTTAAGAAATAATCCATTAAATGTCCTATGTAGAAAGAAAAAAATCCAAGGATAAAATCAGTGGATTATATAAGAATATCCTCGGATCAAATAAAAGTATTTTATGTACAAAATCCAAGGATAAAATCAGTGAATTTTATATGAAAATATTGGGACAGAATAAATATCTGTCTGTCCAATGTTGAAACACCGAAAAAGATGGACAAACTCAAGTAAATAATCCTTTAAATGTCCTTCGATGAAATAACAGAATTTTATTGACAAAGTCCACAGATAAAATAATTAAATCCGGATATAGAGTAAAATAAATATCATTAAAGAGAATGTTGCAAAAAAAAAAAATTTCAATTCAATACTAATTGGCCACTTACATAAACCTTAATTAGAATTATCGCTGGAGTAAACAACATTCCAAACTAATGCACCAATGTACGTATATGTTTCAGTTATATTATGGGTAAAACTAACTTTAATTTTATTATATGTGTACATCTAGCAAACAATAACTGCAAACTCAATCTAATAATTTGTAAAGTGATTGTTTGGTATATGAATTGTAGTTGGTACACATACATACATACATACTCGTATACATATGCATTTCGGCATTTGCACAGTTCATTCATTCAGAAATCATAGAATAATTAGTGGATTTCAAGTGAATCGTATTTAATCGAGCAAAATATGTTCGGTGGAAAATAAAGAGAAAATTAGAAGAAATTCAAGCGTTATAATTTTCCAAATTGTGCAGGCATACCAATACTGTAGTGAAGTAGTATAATAACCTAATCCAATTATTTTTGAATATATATAATATTGCCTTGCCATAATTATTTATGGGCGGTTGGGGAAGAGGGGGCCTACCAATTTATATAAAATGATATAAAATTATCAGATACTCTCAAGTTACTAATTATTTACGAATTTACGGATTATGGTTAAAAATTTTCAACAATTTATTTTGGCTATAAAGTCAACCAGTAAACGTTTCTCGCTCTAACTACTACTACTACTACTACTTTTGAACGAGTTGTCATGAGGCAAAAAGTTACCATTCATCACGAAAAATGTTGAATATTTTTTAAAAATCGAGGGTTTACTGTAGAACCATAAAACTCGGTGCAAAGTAAAGGTACATTCTTCCTCTTTCCGGATATGCATATGTTATTGGTAGGTTTAGGTGTTTTTTTTTCATTCAGGTTAAATTCTTTTTCGGCAAACACTACATAAGGTCCCATTCAGTGACAAAATCCCCTTTTTTTTGTGCCACATGGTCGTCTTAGTTTCAGCCGGGAAGGAAAATTTGAACATTCGACTCGAAAAATCGTATTTTGTCATACTGTTTACATCAAGCTTTTTTTAGGTTCGAAAAATTGCTATACATACATTCCACAATCAACACCGAAATATTTCACATCATTTATTGGAGTAAACAAAATATAGATTCACTTGGTTCAAGCTAAAGTTTCGGAATAAAGAAAACATTCAGCAGAAGCTTTTTAACGAAATATCATCGCTTGTAGAGCAGAAAGCTTTCTAGTGTAAATTTATCAGACGTATTCATTTAGTACGGGTACAAATTGATGGTAGAGTAGAATCTATAAACGTTTCAGTTTCAAAGTTTCATTTGTGCTTTTGGCGGTGAATCTAGGCGTAACGTTTTATTGAGTGGTGAATAAAATGACCAAGGATTCAGTCCTTTTTCATATTTTACAATAATTTTACAGCACTGATTTTTCTTTGTTAAAAATGTACAGTAGGAGCTACTCTATCAGGACACAAATTAAAGCTAGAAAACCGTATTAAGGGGAATTATTTTTTATGATACTATATTTAATACAATTGTCACTTATAGGCATCATTTGTAATTTTAAAGAAAACACATCAAACAATAATAAGAAAATCTAACTTACTATTTGAAGCTTTTCAACGCTCACAACAAAACTTTATTCGATATGTGGAAATATATTTGTTAATGAAACTCTTCGTAGCCAACCATAGTTTAATATAAAATATATAAATAGAAATTATCGACTTACCTTAAGAACATGTGGATTTCGATCGATTTCCTGCTCAACATTCTCACAAAGCGACTCAGCTTCACTTAGCCATGCCAAAAACTGCAACAACAACAAACAAAAAAAAAACCAAAAATTAACTTTTATGGTCACAAATAAATATTTCAAAATTATTAAAAATAATCATAAACTTGCGAAGCTGGTATTTTTAAAAGGTTCTTCCGATTTTTTTGGTAGTAATGAAATTGATAGAGAAAATAGCAACAAATATTAGCAGGGAAGGGAAATGAAAGTTAATGAAAGTAAAATTAATAATCTAAAAATATTGCTATTTTTGATTAGTTGTAGATCAGAGGTAACGTTGCGTGGGTTTTATTTTTGGCTATGTAAAATACCTTCAAAATTCTTACTATAACTTAGCATAACTAAATTAATTCTTGAAATATTTTAATAGTGGATAACTCCATTTGAAGTAAAATTATTCCCAATCTTTTTTGACTTATAAATTTTTTTCGGTTTTCTAACAAAATATTTAGAAATCCATCAATATATGCAACTCAAAACTGGGTATTCTGCAAGCTTCATTTCCCATAGAAAAATTGTCTTTCAGAATACTCAGTTTTGGATTGCATATTTTGATGATTTTCTCGATATTTTGTTAGAAGATCGGAAAAAATTTATATAAGTCAAAAAAGATTAAAAATAAAATTTGACTTAAAATGAGATTATCTTTACTAAAATATTTGAAGAAATAACATAGTTACATTCAGAATTTCAGATATACTTTGCATTGGGACAAATAAAACTCACGCTACGTCACTGTTTATGCCTAAAATGGTAACTATAAGTACTTTTACCCTGCTATTCTGTTTCCCATCTTAATCACTTCGATTTTATAATCAATTGATTAGTTAATCTATAGACTCTAGAGATATAGTTCCATATACATGTTTCCATAAATCATTCAAACGAATTGTATGATAGTGAAAAATGGACAAGGTGTCGGTAAAGGGGACGATGTTTTTCCATCAAAATGACTTAAGCGTTTTTTTTTAATAGTTCTACGATGATATGAATAATTCTAATGAGCCTCTACTATTTTCAACTTCAAATAGCGACTTATTGACTAATTCCTATACTGAAAAACACCTTCCCAACCCATCTTCCCTAATTAGAAATATCATTAAGAAATGACACATTAGCTACACTGTAAAACTAATTATTACATTAAATTCTCTAGCTCAATAGCTTGTATTGTACAATAGTAAAGTGGTTCCAAAAAGCTCGCTCAATTTATTTATTTGGCATTAGTATAAATATTTATAGTACGAAAAAAGCTATTCACCTGATCCATTGTCCTGTCAAATGATTGTAAATTATGAACGGCAGCATGTAATAGTTTGCCTCGATTGATGACACCATTGTTCAGGTTATTATATCTGTGGGAGTTATAAATAACATATATATAACAGGTAAATATATGGTCATTAGATGTTTTCATGTTCACAAATACACGCCACCACACAACAATTCACAAATCGATCACAATAAGAAAAAAAAACCACCCCCAAAAAATATTAAAAAATAAATAAAAGTCATTACCTGAGATTGACAGATTCTGTCATTTTTTTGATGCGAGAAGTGTCATCTGATGGATAGACTTTGATCAACTTTTGTGTTAATTGACTGAACAATTCTATCTGATGTTTGTATTGATGCAATTCAGCATGGAAAGACTAAAAAGTAAAACAAAAAAAAAAACCACACGTAAAAATAACGACGACATAATAATGTGGGTGGGTTGGTGGTTAAGAGAAAAAAAAAAAAATTGATACAACTCTGTTCTGTCAACTCACTTTTTGTTCCTTTTGTTGGGCTTCGAGAACGTCAGCTGTTGTAGCAACACTGCCCATACGTTCGGAACGATTTTCCATACGTGCCAGCCATGCTTCAATTTCCAAACGTTTTGCCTCGTATCTGTTGGCGAACAATTTAATTAAAAATAACCGGAAAAAAATGTGTTTATTTTACCTTTAAATATTGTAAAAATATATAAATCAATTCGCAATACACCGAAATTAGTACGTAAGGTATGTTGCGGTGTCTGGCGTAATTAAAAAACAAAAAACATTCATGTAAATTCATAAAAAAATCTAGAAATAGTCTATTGAAGACGAACATAGTACAGTCAAATTAGCAATTTCTTTGTTTCGAAATTGTTAAGCAGCATCTTTATCATATGTCACTCATTTGTGACTCCTTGAGGCTAAATCGTGAAATTGTCACATTAGTGATGCAAAAAGTTGCAAAATTTCTAATAATACTAGCCATATAGAAATTTTGGGTACGTTCAACCAAGCAACGAGTTTTTTATCCGTTCATCCAACCAGTCTTGTTAAAATCATTTAACGGTGTATGTGTGTGTGAATTCATAATAACACTTGTACAATCATCGTAAATTTAAGATTTTTTGAAAGGACTTTAAGGATCTAATTGGTCATTTAAGGAAAATGTGTCTTTAAATTGCTTAGTTCAGAACATTTTATTTTTTATGATGGTAATAGGGAAAAATAATCGTTTTTAGCGGACATTCCTATCTCTAACCTTTCTATGAAGAATAAATCTCTTATTACCCCCCCCCCCTTTAATTCCTATCGTATAAATTTTTTTTTTTATTTAATCATCAATTTCAATAATGTGACATACTTAAGAAAGGTTCGTTCAACCAATGTTTGGTCTGATAAAAATGGATGACAATCTCATCCGATCTTTATTGTCTGTCTATTTATAAATTATTATTAACGATAACGATAACGATAACGTAAGAACACGTTGAACTAAAAAGTATGTTTGGATTTGTATTTTCTATTGTAAAATGACGATCGTTAACCCCTTTTACACAAATCTATCGACATATTTTTTTTTTTTTTGTAATAAACGTGATTTTTCGAAATTTGTCGTACTAAATAACAAAATTTCGAAAAAAAGTTTCGATTTTTAGTGCGGTACAATAGGTCTTCTACTTGCCATTAACTAAACCCCCCGCCATCCTATACAAAATTATATATCACCACCACATATAGGTGGAAGTTTTGTAGTTCTAATTGGCAGCCTTTTTCTCAGAACGTGGTGGAAAAAATATATTCTGGGCGAAAGTAAAAAAAAAAAAAAAAACTACCATATGAAAAAAATGAGATTGTACACCTTCCAAAAAATCTCCCTCCCCACCACAGACCCGAAATCCCGTTTATTTTATATTTTCTTTCCTTGAGAGCAGTATGGTTCTTAGTTGATCAATAAATAATGAAGTAATAAAAGGATTAAATTTTCACAATTCTTCTACAATAAATTACAAAAAAGAACGACCAAAAAAGGTGTAATAAATTCAAAAAACTTTTCTGGTGCGTGTCTCTAAATCCCTACAACACCAACAACAAACAAAAAAAAACATCCAAAAAGCCCTTCACGTGTATATATAAAATATGCATTATTTGCCAACCAAGACAATTTAAGTGAAATAAGGCATCTAATACAAGATTAAACCACCAAAAACCACCTCCCACCACCCTTTTCCAAATATCCCAACTAATGATTAACTGTGCCGTTGCTAAATATTGCTGAGCTTGAAAAATGTCGGTATAATAAAGTCTAATTACCTTTGTGAGTCGCCAAGCATTGATGTTAGCTGAGATTTTCTTTGCAGCACACATTGCGACGTTTCGTCCCAGTGTTCCCGTAGCCGTGTTACTGTAATTAAAAAATAATTTCGTTAAAGAAAATTATTTTCGTTTTGTGTTTTGTTTTTCTTGGGGAAAATTTGAGTGGTGTTTTTTTTTCTTTTTTCGTTTTTTTTTTGTTTTGTTTTGTTCTTCTTCCACTTTGCCTTCGTCGTCGTTCCCTTCTGGTATTTAATTAAAATTGAATTTTCACGAATGTAGAATGGCTGTAAAATAATCTCCTATCCCTATTAAAATTAAATTCGTGTTTGCATATAAATTTTAATCTAAGAATGAATATGAAGCAAAATAAGTTTTTGTTTTTTTTTTTTTATCTTTCTTAATACGATACATGATGTGCCTTCTTCTTCTTCCTCTTTTAAATGTTTCATGAATATCGTGTTGAATATGTCTTACACTCGTAGGGTGCATCGAGAATTGCGATTTGTATGTACATTAAGACATTGTATTCCCGTGCGATGGTTTGTTCGTGGACGAAAAATTAAATATTAATACAATTTTTTTTTATGTCGCCATCTTTCGCCACTAGAGGCGAAATTGTCAATTTTTCATAAAAAAAGCATGTAACCTCGTTAATATTAACAATAGACGAAAAACTAACTAAATATATTTTATAGATAATTTCAAATGCAACAGATTTGGTTATAACAAATTATCTGTACAGCAATCGGTGTAAAAGATATCTTCAAGAAAAAGAAGCAGCCTCCATTTAAAAAAAAGAAATAGTACATTTTATTGTAAATGTCATGCTATCTATGTTAATTTTTACAATATCGAAAAAACTTACTTAATAAAAATTATAGAGCATAAAAAGTTATAGACAATTGTTCTGAACGATTTTTCTGTAAAATTCACTATAATTAAGTTAAACATTATAAAAGAATAATTAAAACATTTTTCTCATAATATTATACACACTGATACACGAAATTTAATTAAAAATGGGGATATTTTTCTGAAAAACTCCAATATTTGAATTTCAATGGAAGCCAGATTGTTGAATAGGTTAACTTTCTAACTACTTCCAGATTTACATTATTAAAATTTAAAGATAAGAGAAAATTCTGCGAAAATTCATTTAAATCATCTCACTTCTTGTGCATAAAACACAATCGTAACATGGTCGGCTTTAATTTTAATGAATAGAAATATAGTGCGATTCGATTTCCATTCAAAATTTAGAAATCCTTGACAATGGAAGGGTAGAATCGACTAAAGACTGAAATAATCAGTAAAATTGAAGTTAATCAAAGATCTTTGATGTTCCAATCATAACGTCTTCTGTAAAATTAAATTATCTAAATATTTTCACAGGAACAACTACCGCAATGTCCTAAATGTATTAATCGCAATTCTTGATGCACCCTAATGTACACATGGCTATATATGTATGTATACACATCTCTCATCCATCTTTCTCTATAATCATTTTAGAGATGAACATTGTTCACATTGAACCATCTTTGTATTATTTATCTTTGGCATAAAGTTTTCAACTTAGTAATGTTTTTCTTAACAGAGGATAAATGAAAACTCTAATTAATATTATATTAAAACAGAGTTGTTAGACAAACACAAAAGACCATTCAGAAAGTTTGCCTATGTAAAACTTGTCGATTAAATCAGCCGTAGAAAATTGCATTTAAATAGAAAATCTTTGTTCTATAGTTATAGTTGGTTCTCGTGACTGTCACATTTCTATAATAATAATAATATTCTTTGGATGTATGTGTATATGTTAGGTGGGTAGGTACATATGTATGTAATCTATAGTATGTATGTATGTAGAGATAGGGCAAATTAAATTTATGCTGTGCTGTGTGTAGTGGGTGCTATTTAAAAATTTACCATGTCAAAAAAGTAATTAGATAATTGAAAAAAAGTGCTGAGTAAATAAAATTATTAAAAATTACGGTCGGTAGTTGATATCGGGAAATTACTTAATTTTTTTGGAGGGGGTGGATTTAGAAAAAAAAATCAATTTTATTTATTTTTTTTTTGTTTGCTCTCCCTGCATCGTGTAAAAGTCAAAGTTCTATATACAAATAGAGAAGAGAGTTTTTCCGACAATTCTAACAGAAAATTCGAAAGTTGAGTTGAAGATTCACTAATTTTATATACATTTTGACAAAGCTGTCTTAAGGGGGTAGTCTGGTGAATTTCATTTGTGAATTCTAATAGTTTTATACATAATTTTAGTAGAAATCATAAACTAATAGAAAAATTTTTGCTTTTTGTTTTTGATAAATCAATTTCTTGGTAGGGCCCGCCTGAACAGAGCCCTGCTCATATCTGGACTTTGAACCATGTAAAAGCAAATATTCGAGTTGATTCGTAAAATATAGAGACGGTACTAAGATTTTATACCCACATTGGCGAATTCTCGACCTTATTTTTGAAAATGATGTTTTTAGAAAATCAAATATTTTAAAAAAATTTACAAGACTATCCTCTATAACCCTTAAGGATCAATTTTGACGTCTATTAGAAAATATTAAACCAAATTCATTAAGTAAAGGGGTGGTATGTTTTATTTTTATTTATTTTATAAAAACGTAAATGACTCGTTCTTCTGCTTTTCTCTCCCTACTTTACGTTTCGTTGTTGTTTTTTTGTTTTAATTGTAAAATTAAACTCCAAAAAAGAAACTATACGAACTTTATTTCAACCACATCTGACAACCTTTTTTTTCCACACAGACACACACACACACACAAAAAAGGATTCATCTGTGTCATTAAGTTAAACTTTTTACAAATGCTGGTACTATAAATCTTTTTGTGAAAAAGTTTTGAAAATGTATCCTTTTTAACCGCGTTCTGAAAGTTTACGAAAATCGACATTGAGCTGTATTTTTTTGTTCATTAAAAAAGAAAAACCAATATTAGTACTAGGTTGCTAGAGAAACAAGGAAATCCATAGCGCACCAATTGTTAATTTTTCAAAAATACAAACAAAAAATATTAATCAAATTTAAAATTAAAACTAAAGTCGATTTTCAAGCATCAATCAATTGGTTGCCATATTTTTCACTACTAACCGTAACAATGCTGAAAGCTCTATTCTTATTCGAAATAAAGCACACCCTGAAGCTTTGAAAATTTTAATAATTTCACTTACAACGACGACGGTACAATAAAAATAAAAAAAAAATAAAAAAAATAACAAATAATTCCGATGAATAGTACAAAATTGCTACAGTTAAGTTCACCGGCAAAGAAAAACCGTTTTTCCTGCTTTACATCATACATAAATTCTATATAAATATTCTCTTGGTGCTTATATGGAAAGCTTTCCCAGAGCAACTGGATATTCAACAAAAGAAAATCGAATAAAGCGTACGGAACGTTAAAAAAAATAAAAAAAATATTCAACCATTATTCAAAGTGCTTAATGTCTTGCAGCGAAACGCTTGAGATCAATTACCTTTAAGACATACTCGCAAATTATCCAAATCAGTTTCACAGCGTGGCATTCTAAATGCACCTTTAGGCCGCACTGGATTATTTTAGGTATAGGTAAATGTGTGATTTGTCGGAGAGGTAGTATTTGATGTCACAGCGTTGGGTTGAGATGATCATTTTTTTCGTTTTTTTTTTTTGTGTCACCCCGGAGATTTTTATTTTTTTTATTTTTCCATTTTGTATGGAAGTTGTTCAGTGTGAAATGCACATCGCAGACACCCCATCAGGTATGCATAGATAGACGGTGATGGTTGGTGGTGGTGATGGTGGTGGTGGTGGTGGTGGTGGTGGTGTTGGTGTATATAAAGTGGATGAACATAATTTATTCGTCATTGGGTGGTGGTTGGTTGAGTTGGTTGGTTTTGGTAGGTGGCGGTTTTTGTGTGTGTTGCCAATCAATTGTTTTCAAATGTTCATGTGCATGTGTAAAATTAAATTTGAAAAGTTTAATTAATTTGGAATCACTGTACCGTACACTAAAATGAGGGGGATGGGGCGATTGTTATTCTGTGTGCAAAGGGATTATTAACGGAAATAATGTTGGTTATGAGAAAGTGAATTTATAGATACCTACTCAAATTTATATGTAATTAAAAGCTTCAGTATATGGATACTGCTGAAAAAGTAATTAGTTTGTGCATGGGATTATTAAAAAGCTTAATTAGACAATAAAGAGCAATGATGAGTGGAAATTGTGCGGTAATATGCAGAAATGTGCATTTGTTCTTTATTTTATTAGTATCAAAAACAATTTTTCTGGTGCCAATCATTAATGAAATGAGTCGCAGCACTCAACACAATTTTATTATGTCAATTCTTTTTAGGAATTCTCTTAAAATATTTGTAAATAATATTGAAGAAATGAAATCTGTCAGCTGGGTAAATAAATAGATCTGCTCCCCTATACGTCCTTATTCGAAAACATGTACAGTACCTGTAGATCTGTTCAAAGAAAAACAATATGAAAATTCCAGATAAGATCTTAGATTTTTTGGTAGTATTTCAATAAATTTTGATTGAAAAACTATTTTTCCAAAAAAGTAAATTTTAGACCCTTTTTTAAAAGTTTTTTGACATCAGTACATGATTTTTGGTTAATATTCTAATATCTTCGTTAAAGAGATAAATAATGATATTTTAAGATTATATAGTGATGAATTGCTTTAAATTTACAGTACGGTACAAAAAATTTGGTCCAACTATTTTTTTTTTTTCATTTTTGACTGATTTTATTTTTTATTTTTTTATTTTTCTCTTAAATTTCCCAACACAACCCATAAATTGTTGTGATAGCCTATGCAATTGCCTTAAAAATACATTTAGTTTTTTTAATTTTCAATGCACAGAATTTTGGGTCAAAATGTATTGAAACACAGTAACTACCAAAAAACAAAGGGAACATCTCATATGAGATATGATTTTTTAATTTTTCGATATACAAATTTGAACAGGACCAACAGTCTCAATCAATCCCTAAAAACTGAAAGTCTTTTTTCTCATATAAATACATAGTAAGTGATTTTATTTGATTTCTGTTCGATTGACGGTGATAAATTTAGACACATATTTAATTCCATATATACAGTAGATGTCCAAAATGATGACCCCGAAAAAATGAACAACATTTCGTTTGTATGAAAATTCCAAAAACATTCGATAACATGAACAGATAGCTAATAGTGGTTTTGTCTCATAACTTACTGTATCCATCGTCTTTTACTTTTCGTCGAAATTCTTTGGAATATTAAAAGAGCAATTGTGTAAGATTTTTGTCCATTTAAAAATAATATGAACAGAACGAATGACGCAAAATATGGTTGGGAGAAAAAATTCGATTGTTTTAAAAAAAGTGTTTTATTATAGATTAAATTGAATTTCACTTACACGTGCTAAGAAAAAAAAATTGCAGTTTTTACAATGAAATTTTCCATTTAAAAACATGAACAATCGCAAAAACCTGAATACGCCTGATTTTATTTTGTTCATGTTTTCGGGCATTTACTGTATTTGTATATATTTGGCATTCCAATAGGTATTGAAAATAAAAAATGATTTCAATCTATAAAAGCCACACGATTCAGGAGATTTCTACTGATGGGTTACTTATTTTAAAACATCTATAAAATGTATGTATATGGTAACTCTCTCTCTTTCTCTCTCTCTCTCTCTCTCTCTCACTATCTCTTTCTTATTCGATTTATAACATAACAATCCAAATGTGGAGGCTACCAAACAGAAATCAATATGAAATACACCGAAAGATAATAAATCACTTCACGAATTGTAACAACCCCATTCATCAGCGTTAAATCAATACAATTAATGACACAAATTTGATGTATTAGAAAATAAACGCCAATTCCATATAGGGAAAAGTCCAATTTACAAAACCCCAGGTAAGAGGTAGTCGGTAGTCCCTTATACATTATCGATTGGAGGGGCGGATTGAGGGGAGGGGGAGGCGTGGGGTTGCAAGTGTTTTCCTATATATTCAGTGATTGGATTAAAATTTTCGAATATAAAGGGCAGGTGTATTTGGTGGTAGATAAAAAAGGAACGATATACGTACGTATATGTAATGTTTTGGGGGTGTTTTTTTTTTGTTGTAATTCATTTTATTTAGATGCTGGAATTAGATAATTTATTTAGATTTCTAGCGGAAATTAAAATAAAATATTAGAAAGCAACATAAAAGATAAATAAAGTCAAAAAGGATTTATATATTATAGTAGGGGTATGTGGAGAGATGTTGAAAATAGCGATGTTGCAAAAAAAATTTCTCCGAAAAAATAATCCACCGTAAAAGAATTTAACGAGAAAAAATTTAACAAAAATGATTTCCTTTTGAAAGGAAGCAGAAAAAAAAGCAGATTTTTATTCCATTTTATTCTTTTTGTATCCTCTGTCTGTCTGTCAGTATATGTAGGAATTTAAGAGTCAACCATTACACATTTTTTCGATGCATTGTGTTTCAATGATTTGTGTTTTAATGAATTTTTTAAAACATGGATTTTACCACCGTGAGTTAGTGTGAATAAAGAACGAATTCAATTTCCTTTTGGAAAGCAAAATTATTAATCCCAAGGAGATATTTTTCGAAAATCATCAGTGATACCAGACCATATTTTTGATTCCCATCAATTCGAAACACCAAACCGTAATTATCATGTTAAATGTTGCTATTCTTTTCGTAATACAGTAGAATCTCGAAAATTCGAACGCTCGAAAAGTCGAACAAAATTTAACTTATATTTATTTATTATTTTATTTTAGTTTACACCAATTTCTGTCTAGAAAAATAAATCGAATTCCGTTTTTACACGATTTTTGGGGGAATATTTAATCAAGAAATGTACCACACTTTTGAGAGTATAAAAACTCTTAATAAAAGTTTTTGTATGAATTTTTGCTATTTTTTTAAATTATAAAGATATGAAACTAATCCCCTATATTTATATGTACCTACTCCATGCCATTTTTACACAATTTTTTCTGGAACATATCTTCCGTTTAAAAACAGAATTGGGTTTAATACATAATATTTATAAGTTACATAAATAGCAAAAAAACACATCGACAAAGATAACATAATAAGCAAAGTTGTGTTCGACTTTTCGAGATTTTCAAGATTTTCGTGATTTTACTGTAATCGGTAGGGTAGCCTCTTAAATAAAATGAAATTTAATCAAATCAATTTAATATTTGGTCTTATTAATGATGATACTGGAAGTTACACCTACACTCCTAAAATATATCAATATTTTATAAAGCACAAATTCTCTATAATCTAAAAATACACCGAACTAAGGTAGAAATTCTGCAAGATCATAGACTTTTGTATTCATTTGAATTAAATACATCTATCCAGTACAATATACTAACATGTAATTGTACAATCTACTTGTACATACATGAATTGTTAATAATATATGTGGGTATGTTGTTGATACAATTGTAATGTAATGTATTGTCATGTCTTATGTATGTATGTATATCATTACAAATATATAGGATAGCGATAGCGGTTAATTACAAACAATAATTTTACGGCATAAACCAAGTCAATGAGACAGAGAAATCCCTAGAATTGATTTCAGTTAATAACCAGTATTATATTATGGGAGACCATAAACAAGTCAAATTATGGGAAAACTTCATTATATATTTACATATAAATGATACATAGGTTTAAATGTAAATGGTAGGTTTTCGGATTCCACAACCTAGAGGTTATTCAATTAATTCCTATATAACAAATATATATTGCGTGGGAAACGTAAGACAAATTGAATAATTGAAATATATACGTTTATGTTAATCACTCTTGTATTCTATAATTAATTAAAATTAATTTATGGATAAAATCATCATGGCAAAAAGACATTTATCAATTGTATCCTTTCTATATATATATATATATATATATAAAAAAAGGATACCAAATCAATAAATATTCGCTCATTAGAAATGAAAATTCGTATATATAGAGAGTGAGTGGTGTGTGCCTCTCAGTACTTAAGAAATTTATTTTAATTAAAACTAAGGCCAGACAAATTTAAGAACTTACAGGATATCATCAATGGAGGAACTTTTTTTTGTTTTTATGATAATTCGCACGAAAATTTATCAACATATAGTACAAACGTAGGATCAACAAATAGTACAAACGTAGGATTATTGTGTAAGCAATGGCGTACTCAAAGGAGGTTCTAGTCGTTCACAAAATACCCTGGTAACGATGGCAAAATTGTTTATAATTATGTTTAAAATAATCTACAAAAGTTTCTACAGGTTCTACATAAACAAAGAACCATCTAAATCGATATAGTTAAACAACTGTCAACAAAGAGTAGAACTGTTATCTTATACAAAATATAGAATATTCTCCTCTCGGTTCTATTTTTGTTCTTTTTTGTGACAGAACCATATACCACATAGATAAATATTAGCAATGTTATGATAAAAATGTTGTTAAGAAATATTAACACCTCATGGTTCTGTTTTAAAGTAGAACTTATGAATTATAGAGAGTACAAATTGATCGTTCTACTTTATAACAGAGCTGATATAACTTTAAGAAAGGAAACTGTGCACGCCAATGATTGTTAATATTCAACCGTTAGCGGATTATACAATAATTGTGCTTCATCTAACTGCAGGTGATGGTAGTTAAATTGATTTAAATTCACACAGACCAATAATAAGGAACATAGGTTTGGTACAAGACACAAGAAATATTCTTGATTTAATACAAATATTCTAAGAGCTAACAGTCAGTAGAATTCAAGAAGAAAATATTTCTAAAAATAAACCAAATATATATATTTTCCTGACGCCATTTTAAGAAAAAAAAAAAAAATCTTAATAGAATGCAGAAAATTCTTACCAAAAGTAAAAATTGTTCTGTGTATTTGGCATATACGAAAGTACAATCGATTTGACATTTTAGCGGACGGGATAATGATGTCCTTGAACAATATAGTTAGTTTATGACGAATAGAATGAACAGACGCAGTTGTGAAATGATTTTATCAGGACGACTTTTTTAGGGTGCATCTGAGTGTTTTAAAGAAATGGTCAAGTTTTTTCATCTTTCCTATGCATCAACCATTTTTTCGATTTTTTGTGCTTTTTACTAGTGAAAGTAGACGGAGTTAGCAAGACCTAAAGCATATAATTCCCAAAAAAAATTCTTTGGTATTAAAGCATTAAAGCATAATATGCAGGGCGTCTAAAACGAGTTATTTTCTAAAACACAGTCAGCTGTAAAGATTGAATTAGTCAACTCTACGGAAGGTGAAAAAAGGGATAGATGTTATCGTTGCAGTTAAGTATACTCTGTTTCCCAATATTAGACAATAAAATCAGTAAGAGTTAGCTGAAAGAGATGTGGGCGTCAATTTATTTTCTGGTTTAAGAAAATTTAAAAAAAGACTTAATTTTCTAATGGATTATGAAATCAAAATTTAAAAAAATTATTATCACTTAAATTTAAAATTCATACGTTTTGATAAGATTAAAAAAAAAAAATTCCATGGAAACAAAAATTGAACAGTGGTTAATAAGGATGTTCTTCGATATATAGGTAAAACGATATTTAAATAAAGAAGAAGAAAAAAATACCGAACCAAAAAAAAAAAAAAAGTAAGGCCCACAGGACATATTAAACAAAAAGCTTTTTTATTTGTCGAAAAAGAAAGCTTCTTTTGTTTGGTATTGTTTTTATTTTGTTAGCATAAATTTGCTATTGATATATGTACGTAAGGTATGTATATTCATAATGCCTGTACCATCTTATATATGAATATCAACGAAAAAGAAATAAAAACACCTCAGGCCAAATAGGAAATGTGTACCTACCATATTCTATGTTATTTCAATTGAATTTGTGGTAGACACATTAGCAAATACAATAAATAACTTGACGACAACAGAAAGACTTGGAAGGAAGGAACTACGGTGAATATTTTGTGTGTGTGTGTTTTTTTTGCATAAATATCTCGATATAAAAAAATGTCGCCTGAATTTGATTGGTTGTTTGACGGTGTTGATTGAGTTACCACTTTCACGAAACATTTTTTATTGTTCTCCGGTGTAAACATTTTAGTTTTGTATATTTTTGAATACAAAAATTCCTATTTATTGTTTCGTAACAAAACGCCAATAAAAACGATCAATTGTCTATAAATTGAACATACACGGCACCAAACTGGTCCGATAACACAGTATTGAGCATAAATGTTAAACAAAAAATATCGACAAATTCCACGAAACTTACCCAAGCGGCAATTTAACACCGCAGTTTAAAAGAAAACTTAAATTCATCACTCGTGTTAGATGGAACACGTTTTAAAAACGTTATAATAACAGCACAATTTCAACCAGAATAATTTGATTTCTATGAATTCAAAAGTTGTTGTATAATCAACCATTATTTAACGTTTACTTTTAACCCAATAAAACTTTGAGTTAATTTTAAGTTTAAATAGAGTTTACATCGTTAACCTTAGATGATACCTGGTTACATATAAAAGTATTTTTAAATCATAAATACACTTTTTTGCAAAGAATCATTGTAAAAACAATAGCAAAACGTTTAAAAAACCTTTCTTTAAAGATTAAAAAAAAAACTCCAAAAATACGTTACAAAAAGGTTTAAATGAAGTTGAAATTCTTCCTAAATGCGGTTACAATATCGGTATTTTTATTATAATCTATAACCCCTGTTATTATTACGTTTTTACGCGGTATTTACAACTCTTTAAAAAATAGTTTTTATAACGTAGCAAGAATAACTTAAGTTTAAAGAAAAACTGTCCAAACACAGTTGTACCAAAGATTGTGGTTTTACTTCTTCTTATTTTAACTAGAGTTGTACAATCGTTGTATTACCAGTTTTTAACTACAAATTGCTACTTTGGATATGAATTTGCCCATCTATATCCTATTTTGTCGGTTCAATGAATAAAATTAATCGCATTTCATCTATTAAATAATGAATTAGAAAAAGAAATTGCTCAATAAAATTAATTCCAATCATGTGAGTAGATAGGTTCCATATTTTATTGTAAAACTTTGATTAAATTTTTTATAGAATTTTATAATAAACAATAGGTAGGTTATAGAGACGGTCAATATTATTGTGACCGATAATAGATAATGTGTTGGTTAATTTTTTTTTTTGCCACAATTAACTGTTTAGTGTTTAGTTTTTTTTCGACCACTTGTCTAAGGTGTAGGGTCCAACATTTTTTTTTTTTTTTTATTGATTTACAGTCAAATTCTTAAAAATCAGGAAGTTGGTTCAGATATTCCCAATTTTCGCTTAGATTTTTAATAAAAATTCCTTAAAAAAATTCATATCTTCTAAACTACGCCTACTTTGGAGACCTGTTTTTTCTTCAGTTAACTACTTCGAATATCTATTAGAAAAAGAATATTTGACCAAACGTCCATAGATGTATTGAGATATTTCTATAAAAAACAGATTCAAAAACATCATATTAGTAAAAGATTTTTTAAAAATCGGGAGATTGGAATTTGGTCTTGAGACTACCCGCAAATTAATGCTGAGGCTTGTTCAAATCCAACCATATATAGATGTTTGGGTACATTATGTATTTAGTATTTATTTTGAATTTTTAAAAATGAAATTTAATTTTGTGATCGAATTTAGGCCGTTTTTAGGCATTTAATAAAAAAAATGTGTCAAATTCCATACAAATCACTTGAAATGTTCACAAATTGATTGAAAATGGCAGAATTAATAATTTTAAGATGTTAAATTTTTTCCTTATAGATTTTCGATAAAAGTACCTTGTATTCTTGTCTCCTAAACCATGGAATATTTTCTTAGAAAACCAACGATAATGTATAAGGCAAAAAAGATTGGAAATCAAATTTTACTTAAAATAGGATTAAACTAACTTAAATATTTTAACAACTATAGAAGTTACACTGATTATAATATGAATTTCATAGGATACTTGGCATATAGGCAAAAATTATTTCCAAACTCCGAACAAAGTAATCATCAAATCAATTACCAGCCTCCGCACCGAACCACTAATTGTCGGTAATATTTATTTCGTAACAGATTAAGTGCTAAAACCATTTTATTTGAATAAATTAGCTCAATCTTTAAATGCTGTCATGACAAACTAACATTTTTATTTGATAAACCTTAATTGACAAGAGGACCCAAATTCTGATTTTATTTCTTTTGATGTTAGCCCTAATTGGAAAAGTTCTATGGTAATGTGAGACAACAACTTAGCCAAAAATAAGAAGAAAAAAAAAAAAAACCCATAAAACCATCATTGCGTAACACATGGCATCATCGTCGTATTATATACAGAATGGAGTTCTCAGCGATGTTTAGAGCTATGTGGATTTACTGAAATCGAAGTAATTTCACCACAATGTATAAGTAAAGCATTGTTTAATTCAATTGTTGTGGCATAGAAAATGTCCGTATATACATATGTATATATGTTTGTACAGTTGCGTAATAGCGTAAATTTATTGCAATCCCTGTAAAAGCTTCCTTATACATATCTATGTAAATGTGTAATGTAACGTACATATATATGCATACATACGCATGTACAACGGAAAAGGATTTACATAGTAGGTATATAAGAATATAATATAACAAAAAGGATGTTGTTTATTGTGAAAACATTGCTTTTGATTGAACCCTTGTGTAGTCAACTCAATATTTGCAAGTCAAGTGGATTTTCAACCGCAAAACAAAATTCTTGCTCTGTGTGTGCTGTGTGTGCTGCTTGATGATGCAAAAAAAAAACCGTTTTACACGTAAGGCAAAAAAAAAAAAAACAAAACAAAACACAAACATACCTCATAATAGTTTATATCATGCAAAGCACAAATTCTCCAGATACACAATTTTCCGAGGAAGAAAAATTATCTATAAAACAAAAGAGGCCCCGACAATTTTTCCAACAGATCATACATACCCTATATAGCCTATATGGATACATTGTCATATGTGGAGTAAATAAGAAAAGGACACTGTGGATGAATTTCAACTATTTATTTTCGCAATATTTTGGGAATTCATATAATTTTTTTTATTTTTTTGGTTCTTTATTCTTGCTAGGTGCGTAAAATATTATAGAAAAATATAAAGAAATTTTTCTTTCCAACATGGTACATATAGAGTGTGACGTACCTTACATATAATGTAGGTATATAGGGTACTAGAGAAAGTATACCTTCTATAATAATTCTCCTGCTTCAGATTTAACTTCTTATAATACTGTGTGTGTTTCTATATACGATACGTAATACGCTACTACTATTGGGTGGCATTTATACGTGCTGTATGGCATAGGGCAGATTTATATTTCTAAAACAAATGGTTGGGAAAAGAAGAGGGGTGGCTGAACGTTGAAGATTTAAGTTATGGCACTTCGTAAATCTTGTAGCGCTTTGGTGAATAAATAGGAATTTCTTTATTAAAATATTTTCATAAGTGGGTAAGGTGCTTCCATCCTTGAATTTCCATCATATATAAGAACAATTTCGTATATACACAGTGGAGTTTCAAAAAAGTTTTTTTTTTTTTTTCTCTTTTTATTTATTACATCATCCGCATTCACACGCACTCGCCCAATACACGCATAACACCCCCCACCACACGCATTCACATACACATACACATATATCTCGAACACATGAAACAACATTTAAAGTCGAAAAAAAAAAAAAAAATATTTCCTCGCATACCTACGATCTACTTGATGCTTGACATTCAGAAATGAAAGATAATGTCGTTGTTGTTGTCGTCATGATACTATATTATGGCCTTAAGTGTATTTTATATATTAAATAAATTGTGTTACAAAGCTTTGTACGAGTTTATGGTAACGTTGGGTGGTACACATTTTATGACTGTTTGTAACACACATACATAACACATAAAAAGATTTCGTTCCAAATACACCCCTGGTTTTACGCGTAATATATTTAACTAAATGACGAAGGACATACTTTGTATTTAATTTAGATATTTAGAGTCCTCTAAATCTTCAGATGGTTGGCTAGATTGTAATAGGAAATTTGGTGCAATTAATGGTTACAGAGTTTTTGTGTTTTTTCGTCTCTCTTTCTATGCAAAGGTGTTAAGAAGGAAGCGAGCAACATTATTTATAAATTGGACAACAATTTATCGTCTATATACTTTAGATATCTGAAGATCTTTAAGATCAACAAGTTAATCGACAAAAAGTAGATAGTTTCTGTTACCTTGGTAGCTATTTCACCAGAGATGGAGGTGCGGATACGGATTGGAAACCTGGAAGGTGATAAACGCGATTGAAACACGTATTCAAGTATTTGTTTAAGGTCCAATACAATAATTTCAAATGAAGGTTTGCGGAGAGGAGCAAATTGTGAGCGAATGAGTTTAATTGGATTGGCCAAACCCTATAAGAAGACCGGAGGGTGACATCGCGAAATCTTCTCTAGGCTAAAAACCGCAAGGAAACCGAAAAAGAGGCCGTCCAAAAAATGCGTGACGCAGAACCGTACTAGAAAAAGTCGGAGCCAGTGGAAAGGTATGGAATGAAGTGGAAGCTCTGGCACAAAATAAGATGGCGCCATTTTGCAGAAGACCTATGCTCCCGCACGGAGTAAGGATAAAGGTGATGATACTGGGATGTTTGTCTTAATATCTGTTCGAAAACCATATAAGGGGTTGTTTGGGGGGGGGAGGGATTGTAAGCTTTTAATTGCCTGAAGAGGATGAGCACTAACAAAAACTAGTCCGACGATATAAAATGGCGAAAAGTACTTTCTGACCAAAAGTATACGCTAACTCCTGATCTGAAGACTAAAGACATAACAACCAAATTGGAGATACAAATTCTTACGAAATATCGAAGACTTAACTAAAATCGATATACGTACTTTGTCGGGTACAGAAAAGCAAGGCATCGGAATAATTAAATACCCGTGACTCAAAATGTTCGTTGGGAAAAATATATTTCCAAAATTCGTCTGTTTAATGTTAACGATTATTTTGTTGCGATTTTGGTCGCAATACGTAGTATATTGTACCATTATAATTAATGTTTAGAAAAAAAAGAAGAAAACAGTATGATTACAATCAGAAAAAGGACATTTCTCGCTCCACTGAATAAGAATAGGTATATATATAGATTATATACATTCTTTGAAATCATTATATAAAATGTCTATAGTTATCAATCCCCAAAATTACCTTTATACTCTATACCTACTACATATATACGTATTTTCAAATCTAATCTGAATCTCTTTGTATATAATACTTTTACTCAATACTGAGAATCGAATCAAAGAAAATCTATTTTATTCATGCATATCCTGGGAGTAAGCAAAAAAAAAAAATTTCTTTTAAATATTTACAGATTCAGATTTACATTTCAGCCGCAACTTTAGAGTTCCCAATTCGTAAAATACTTGAAATAATCGAAAGTAGACGAAAGAATGAACACACACAAGAGAGGAAAGAAAAGAAAAAAAAACGCACAGATGACAAAATTCCAATATTTCCAATCGTAGACTTTAACAATATTATAGAAGACCTCCTTAACTATACATTATATATATATATATATATATATATATATACATTTGTATGTATACCACACTTTGCAAACAAAGAAGAATGATAATCGCATTAAAATGGAATGTAATCGGAATTTCACTCCTTTTTGAGTTGGGAACCATAAAGTTTACCAAAACGCAAAAGCATAATTTAATGAGACGAAATTAAATTTTCCAACCGGTACGTGATGACAGCATTTATTTGAAATTAAATTTCATCAACTATTTATTCAATTTCATTTATAATTATATAGAATATTAAAATTCTACACAGATATACTATGTATGTAGGTAAAACAGCTAAAAGAACTTTATACACATACCTACATACATACATACATACATACATATAAGATATGTGCGCATAGAGTATTTGAAAGTTCTCTCTCGTTCAAAAATTTATTTAAATTTACGACTTGAAACGTAAAGTTTGTTCAAAATTACTTCAATGATATTTTTGGCAACTGAATTAGAATAATTATTTTGACGTTGCAATGTGTTTCTGTTGTGCTTTTTAGAATTCCAACACAAATAGGGGTTGTAAATAATTAAGTTAGATATTATACAAGTTCATTGCACAAAGGAGTCATAAAAATAATTTAATTAAAGAAAGCACATCGAAATAGTTTTATCCTTGACATATGTATGTACAATAATTATTAATAATATCTCACTAGAAGTGGAAAGACATTTTTGAATAAATATAAATATCTAGAGAATTTGTTACTTATGGAAGTCAAATCGTTGTTGATGTTGGCAAATTGATGAATATTGAAATTAAAAAAAAAATATGTTAATAATATCTCACTAGAAGTGGAAAAACATTTTTGAATAAATATAATTATGTACGCAGATTATTAACATATGAGAAGAGAGCAAGTAGGAACAATGTACTCTAATACATGCCACTCATCTTAGCCATGTACTACAGCCATATACCAACACCACTGATATTATGCAAAAATCATACAATTTTCTTCAATAAAAAAAAGACGCAATTAATTTTTAATATGTTGGAAAAAGCTGTAAGGAAACCACTTATGCTTTCCCCATAAATAATGTGGTTACGGTTGAGTTAAATTCCCACATAATTATGTACTAAATTTAATGAGCGCGCTATTCACAGTTAACTAAAACATTTTAATGTAATAAATAACAAAATCACAGTAACTATAATTGAAATAGCGCCCGATTTGTCGATATCGTGGGCTTCACGTGAAGCAACAGGATGATGGTGATTTTAACAATAAAAGATTTCGTCCATTTCTTTGGAAGCGGACAGAGAAAAAAAATTTGGATTCGCTCAGTTCAAATTAATAAAAGAAAAAGTAAATTGTCAATCATCTGATGACTGAACTATCTTTAGTAGACAAACTACAAGTAAAAAAAATAAAATTACCCGGAACTCCTTGTGATATTTGATTTTCATCGTGTGACGAACGCCTTCGCATTCGTAGATCCTCCCGGGACATACCGCCCTGTCGCATATTTGCCGCAATTCCACCAGCATTTGCCAATTGACGCATTTGCTCACGAAAATCAACAACTTCCTGTGATCGATGTCGACTGTATTGCAATTCCAATGGCAAATTTCTATCCAACGATCGCATATGATGTTCAACGGGACGAACACCACCATGATCAACAAGTCCTTTTAATTTCATTTCTTCTATAGCCGAACGAATATTCGGATTTGATTCCATTGAACGGATATTGGCACTATGATGAAAATTCTCCAATCGCATTTGATCCATACTAAAGCCACGTTCCATTGATCGCATATTTGGATTCATGGTAAGTCGGGCATTTTCCATTCCTCGAATATTTTGCGATGATCCATCCAATGACGTTATTGATCCCATTGCTCGCATATTTCCTTTGAATTCCATTGGATTATATGCAATATTTTCCATTTTCTGTTGATTGGATGCTTCTATTGATCTCAAATTCATTTGTTCCTGCATTGCCCGTTCCATATTGCGTAAACCACTTTCGATGCCACGCAAAGCATCTTCGGAACTTAAATCGTCCGATGGCGACATTTGATTGGTTGGTGGCTTTGACGATTTAATGTTTAGCTGACCTGAATTGATAGGCGCACCAGCTTGAATTGACCGTTGATTGAGCTGTGGTGAATTTTGATTTCGTATTAAAAACTGAGGTGAATTTGTCATTTTTTCATAAGAAGTCATCTGAGGTGATCCGGTAATATTTTTATCAAATTTCTGCAACATTTGTGGTGTAACTGGTGCGGCGACATTGCGCATACCTAACTGTGGTAAATTTCGAACGTTTTCGCTGGTCAACTTTGGCATCATTTGTGGTGAATTTTGTGAGCTCAATGGTTTCTGGGGTAATGGGGGCGGTGGTTTTTGCAGCGGTTTCTGTGTACTATCATTGATTGAGACTTTTTTCAAATTTAAACGTTTTGGCGGAATTTCGGGTGCCTTGCCGCCGCCATCACCGCGTGCTGGTACATCCGGTGCCGTTTTCTGATCGGCAGTTTTTCGCAGCATTTGTTGTGCACGCATAGCTGCTTGTGCGGCTATATCGTGAGTATTTCGTAGCATTTCTGCTGTCATTTCGGGACCTTTGTTTATTTGTGCTTCGTCCGACATTTTCGATTTGTTCCCGGTTTTTATGTATAGTTTTTAGTACAGTAATATTAAAATTTTTTGTTTTTTTGTTTATTCTTTTTTTATCCACAAAAAAACAACGGTTTTTTAGAAAATTTATTGGAAGCAAAACATTGTGCGTTGATATGGCTTTTGATATGTAAATTATATTATTTGTGACACATAATACATATACACAATAAGCGGTAACCTATAAACCTTGTTTTATTGGCACCTGGAAAAAGGCTTTGGCTTATTTAGGGAAATGAAGAAAAACAAAAACAATGAAAATGAAATTTGTATATTTATGTCTTTATTATTGTAGAGTCGATTTAACCGCACTAAACACGCATTTGAGTTATTTAATTAAAATCACTCCATATACATATATTCGGCGGTGGCTAAATATTTCGTTATTTGGTTGACGGCTCATTAAACAGAGAACGTTTTATAGTAAACGGTTGAAAAAAAGCCGTTGAAAATTTTTATGATTCTATAATAATGGTGGCAATCTATCAGAGCTATTATATTTTTTACATTAATTAATATGTTTAAAATACTTATATCACTTTAACAGCACTGATTGCAGCCATAAGAGCCTATGATCACGCTCATTAATTACGTTACTTTTCCATGCAAACAACACTTAATATACTATATATGATGGTTGTATAGCGTAGTAGTTGTACTGTACAATATACAACACTGTGTACATATAACAATATTGGTTCACAACACTACCACCATCACACTAAATTTTAGTATAACTATTTATATGTATTGGTAGGAAATTATATATTTTCTATATACATATATAGAGTAATCCGAGGAAAATGTGTAATCCACTGTAGAAATGTCATACAGACGAGATTTTCCTATCGCACTTATTGGTAACTGGTATTACATATAATTATTATGATGGAAATATGAAACGAATTTTCTTTTCCAACACAATAATGAAAAAAACACTTCTTTTTTTCCTATTTTTCTTTTCGATTTTTTTTTTAACGATGTATACTTTGCGATCAACTAAAAACTTTACACTCAATAGAGCTATCACTAAATTGAAAATATTCAATCCGGAAAATTATTACAGAAAAGCCGAAAATTTTCTTAGCAAAATTGTGAAAAATTATTTAACAGCAGCATTTTTAGACGACGCGTTTAGTCCAAAAAGCTTCAGCCGACTGGGTAGTTTTAGTAGGGTTGAAATACTAGTGCAACAGAGAACAATACAGTTTTTCCGGTAAAAACAAGGATAACCAGATTTTCCAATTTTCCAATATTTTCTACATTGTACAGACACAATATTTTTGTATGTGTATGTGTGATGGCTGATGTATATATATATATCTATGGTTATATAGAAATGAGAGGGTAACTTCCGTGATAGATAAGCTAAAATATCATTAATATTAACGGCACAATATCGTGGTGTTTGTATGTTTTTGGTGGGGGTAGTAAAGTTTCTGTTGTTAGCATTTAACTTCATTTTATTTAAAGCATAGTGTTGCAGTTTTCCTTTTTCTTTTTTGTTGTTGTTGTTGTTGTTTTGTTTTCTCAAGTAATTAAATGCAAAAAAAAAAATTACCTTTACAGTGAAATTTTTCAGTTTTCCATAAAATTGTTGTTGATGGATTTATTTTTAATTTTTATTCAAAAAAAAGGGTTGAAAGAGTCATAAAAAATATTTTGTCTGACAAATGCAATTACTATCTCTCGGCTGGGGTTCATTAAGACGATTTTTATGGAAAAATAAATTTGCACCTGTTGGAGATACGTGTACACACTGTACACATCCCATATATGTAGGTAATGTTAAATTGGCATTGTGCCATCATTGATTTATATTGAAATAGTCCAGTAAAAGCTGTACATTTTTATTTTTTAAATATTTTGTTGGGTTATTCTTTGATATTAAGAATTTCAACAAACAAAAAAAAAGGGTAAGGATTTTTTTACTTATATAACTAATACAATTTTTCGAGAAAAAAAAGTCATTTCTGTAGACACCATTTTTAAGCTCTTATTCCCAACCTATATTTTTCTATGATACTTAATATCCTTTTTCTATTCCTTTCTGCAGTTATGATTCAATGAAAAACTTAAGATTACAATTTTATATTCAAGTCACAAAACAATAATAGAAAGAAAAAAAACCGAATAAATTCCATAACAGAGAATTACTGGCAACCCTGGCAATGTTTCCATCGTACATTCAAATAATTTTGAGTCAAAACAGAAAAGAGAGACTAAATACAAATCAAGGCAATTTTTATAAAACGAAAAAAAAAAAAAATCCGCAAAGGGAGGTAAAAGGAAGCCTAAAATGAAAAATAAAAAGTTTTATTTCATAAATTAACTCTGGGACTAGACTAGAAAAAAAAAATTTGAATAATTTCAAAAACCAAAAAAAATTCTGGTATATCACCGAAAACAGACATTTTTGTACCAAAACTCAAATATTACCTTATCCGAAACGCTTAACCACCCTTCTGTTGAAAATTTGAAACGGAAACTGCTACGCTGGAAAATAATCTATTTCTGTCTACAGTCTGCACACACATCTATATACATATAGATATATAAATATACAATACAATACCACCTACCCATACTTAAAAGAAAAGTTTGTTTTGATTTACATTTATTGAAGGTATTCGATTTTGATTGCATGGCGGATGGCGGCGACGGCATCCGTAACATTACCGTATGACTTGACAATGTTCTACTACATACCCAAAAACAACAAAAAAGAAGAAAGGAAAAAAGGAAAAAAAAGGAGATTTGTATTCAAACACAACAACTATACCTTCAAACTTCTACTTTACCACCAATCTACACAAGCACCCTTCATCCCAAAATATAATGTATATATATATATATATATATATATATATATACACTGTTTCATACAAATATATATATAAACGATTATATAGTAATCTACCCCTCTCACACCAGGCTAGCTAAAACTTAGCTAGTTTGAAATTAATATGACAGAAACATGACTTTATACAAATTTATATAGCAAATGTATCGAAATTAGAATACATACAACATAATGAAGTCTGATTGTTTTTGGTAGTGCTATAAGGAATTGTGGTTTTGAACTTCAAATTTCCAAACGTATACAGACATTGGCAAAAGTAAACTTCGGGCCCCGCTCGCTCTCTCCCTTCCCCCCTCCGTTCCCGTTTAAAACAAAATTTCTATACGCACACAATCTCACACACAGCGAAATGATTATTTACAGTACAGAGGGACACACACACACACACACACACAGTACAGGATGGTGGTAGTAAAAGAAAATGGTTTTACGTTGGTGTTTGAGCATTTTCCTTGAATGAGACAATAAATAAATAACAATGCAAAAACGAGACAAATGTAGCCTGTATCCTGAATACTGAAATATGTTTGTGAAATTTTTTGTCTCTCTATGTATATGTTTGGAAATACTATAAATTCGTATGACGCACGCGCCCGCACACCCGCATAGGCGATTCTCGGTTAAATGCAGAAAATATTCTTTAATTTCAGATTTATGTTTGAACTGTTGGTTATAAAGTGCTTTTAGATAAACAGCATACTGTACAAATCAATAAGATATGGGAAGCCAGTGTATACCGAATATTATAAATTTTCGGCTGGTAACCATGTGGTCACAAAAAAAAAAATTCTGGATAGAAGATTTAATACTACAAGAGATTTGTAGGAGACGACTAGCAGACATCTTATTGGTATACTCGTAGAAGTTCGTTAGCGGTTTAAGCAATTTGCAAATTAAAAGGTGTTATGGGCATTTTCTTTAAAAAAAGCAAATACAGTAGACTCTCGGTTATATTTACTCTAGGATATATTTACACCAAATATGTTGTATGAAAATTTGAAGTTATATTTACCGAAAAAAATTTTCACTCAGTTATATTTACACCAAGCAGATTTTGATACTATAATACTCTCAGTTATATTTACTAGGCAAAAACTCAATCATTATTTCAATTAATACGTATTGTTTTCCATTATAAAATTAAAATTTATTATAAAAATCACCAAAAATGTTAAAGTTGCTCTGCATCATGATTCCATTTTTATGTCGTAAATTAAATATAAATGAACTTTCAAATTCCTCCCTGTTTTTTTTTTCTCTCAGTTATATTTCAAGACCTGACATTTAATTCGTAAATATAACCGAGAGTCTACTGTAATACTTTTTCAAAAAATCCTTTCGAAAATTAAATAAAAAAAAAAAAATTGTGCGTCTAGGATAAAAAGCTTTATAAAAGTTAAATTAATTAAGTTAAATTATAAAAGTTAAAGCAAAAAGGGAATATTTTCTTGGGGACCTATCGAGATAGTCGGCTGTCCGGTATTGTGACCCCAAACCCAATTTAAAAATCTCGTAAATGTTAAAGAATATATTCATATAAGCTTAAAAGCTTTCAACATAAAAGTCCGTAATAAAATTGCCATAGCAAATACTAAAATAACAATTTCGTAACGGCAATACTGTACAGTTTAGTATGCAATAAAAAAAAAAACTGCAGTGCCATAAATATTGGTTCAACGATAATTTTAGCATAAAAAAAAACTATAGGAAAAAAAAGTGATCTTTATATTATGTTTATCGATTATACTATAAATATATAAGTATGTACATTATAAGTACCCAGTTGGTGCAGCAACATTAAAGCCTCCCTATTTTGTATTATGTACATTAACTTAAAAAAAACAACATCCCCTATACATATATAAAGAGATGATTGAATAAAAACAATCGCTAATGTTTTCACCCTTTTATTAAAAAGTTTTTTTTTTTGTTTTTTTTTTATCTGCAAGTCAGTTCAAAACCCTTCTTAGTTTTCGCTTTTCTTGATAATGTCTATAGCTACTCAGAAGAAGAAGAAGAAGAAAAAAACAAAAATAGAGCAAAAAAAGGACGACAAACAGGAAAACACCTACAAAAAGGGTCGAGAACTCATGCAAAATATATAAACTCGAATAAACAAAAAAAAAAAAAAAAAATTTTTTGGTTCAAGTTGAAATCAGAAAAAAAAACATATACAGAAAAAAAAAAAAACGGAAGTTAAATATTTTCCGTAATAAAAAATTCATACATTTCTTAAAGATAGAGAAATTCAGAATACTTACAGAAGATCATAGAGATCAAAAAGAGAAGAAAAAAAAATATAAAAAAAAACAAAAAACATGTTTAATACCATAAAGACCAGACGATGTTGTCATATATATATATATATGTAATGTAGGTTTAGTAGAGGGACCATTATTGAGTTCTGTCCTATATATAAAATATCCTTTAATAATATCTCAAGACTTTGAAAGGTTATGTTGCCTATAAGAAGCAGAGGTTATTTTTGCTTCAACATTTTTGTTAAAAAAAAAAAAAAAACAAAAACAAAATCACACAAAATCCGACAGATCAATGCTTTGTCGTATATACATACA
>JANSTT010020941.1:0-46117 GCA_026745375.1 Platyura marginata | reverse complement strand
CGTATAACGAGTGAAATTCTTCCCGTACGATATGCACGTTTTCTATTCCTTTCTGGCAATAACATTGAGCTTTTGATAAATGGAGTATTTTCAAAATTCGAATATCTCATAGATTTAGATTTATCTAGAAATTTAATAAGCGAATTAAATGAGTTCTCATTCTTGGGATTAACATCATTAAGCAAACTGAATCTTCATGATAATGTTCTATTCAACATCCAACCAGGATCATTTAAAGATCTGGTAAACCTTGAAAAATTGCATTTGTCGAGAAATTACTTGAAAACATTTAGTGGAGACATTTTTGGACAACCCGCTTACCAATTAAGAGAATTGTTCTTGAAATGGAATTATTTAACCGTTATCCAATCAAATGCATTTTCAAACACACCAAATTTGCAAGATTTAATTATTTCAAATAATGCAATAATAAGTCTCAATGCTGACACATTTCTGCCATTAACGAAATTAAAGACGCTGGATTTTAGCCACAACCAAATTGGAGATCTACCCGAATCAATATTCGGTTCAATGCTTGAAGTACGGAAATTGCTATTTAATCACAATAAAATCACATTTTTCCCAAATATTACACACAATTACTTGCAACGACTGGAGAAGGTGTCACTGGAAGGAAATCCATGGCAATGTCATTGTCTACATGATTTTCTCAAATATTTGACCATGCGTCAAATTAATTTCATAGCGAGTAAGAATCCTTTCTTTAAAGGGAAAAAACCGATGTGTGTCGTAGCATCATTTAAAAAATGCGTGAAGGATGTGCTCTTGGTTAGGCGTAATAATATTTTGGATATTTATGAGTGTGAATTTTGTTAAAAAATAAATAAAAAATTGATTAAAATAAAGATTAGTAATACACAGCACTGGTCTTTTATTTTGCTTGTATTTCAGGTAAAGATTTTTCTCTGGGTTAAGTTACCTGCTGCATACTTATGATTCGAGTATTTAATTTTTTTGATTTAGACATTTTTTTGTGTCAAACGACGTCTCAAAAAAACATCGAAAAAAATCTCTGATTCGAAAAAATATCAAATTGGATCATGAGTTCATAAGTGGTAGCAGATAACTCAACCCAGAGATGAAATCGAATTTTGGAAAGATCCTTATTTATGAAAATTGGTATTGGCGTTCTAATGGGGATATCATCAGTTTTTCCATATTCCTTCATTTGATGAATTTTCGTACAATGTCCAAAACTCCTAAATGAAATTTTAATTAATTTAAATAAAAATTAACTCGACTAGATAGGATAGATGAAACAAAATCCCGTTATCACAGTCTTCATTGACTACGTTGGTGCCATGCATAAAATGCGATAAAATTTAAAAAAACACAGATCACTAATTAGTTCAACATTTAGTCCATTTCTTCAAAACAATTGTGATTAAAAAAAAAATTAATTTTGTCGCTCATATTTGACTCCGTAGGAATATCAAAACAATTAAGAATTACTTATAAATAGGACAATGTCGTCCATTATGATTATGAATGTGTGTAATAATCGGTGAACTAACATTCCACTCATACCAAACTTGATGTGGTGATATCGATCGCCAAAAGTTCACCTCAACAATATCGCCCGCCTTCAAATGCATCGGTTCGGTAATTGGAAAAAACATTGAAAACCACGATGCCAAACCTTTTGAATGGGTTGCCGGATGAATGCTGATCATAATATTTTTATAGAGAACTGTATCAAAATAGCCGGCAAAACCATTTAGTACACAGTCGATTTTAACATCAAATCGCAGCGTCTTAAAACGTGAATTGTCAATTGTTTTGTCACAATTTGGATGGACAAATTCGAACAGTGCCTGCGGATCGGCTATGTGATAGGCACGCTTAAAGTAGACAACGTACGAGCTTTCCGCTTGTGCTGCATATGATTTAAGTTTATCACGTGGATTTGTTGATTTGTCAGCAATTCGTACCTGCTCATATAAACGTGGTGACATTATTGGATTTATGTACGATGTTGATTTGCTAGGTATACTAATGCCATCGTCTTTTAAATGTTTTTGGGCACCGTCTAAGCATTCCGGTGATAGTTCATTGTCACCGAATGAACCAAGTAATTCCGATACGAGTATATCGACCTTTTCGGGTGGTTCAAAATCACGCATATCACAGGATATTAATTTAATGTCTGCAAAAAAAAAAAACAAAAATGAGGAATTTTATACTACAGGGCAGGGGCCAATAGAGGAATTGCAATTGCACGAATCAATCATATTAGTCCTTGTGTCCAAGTTGGTGACTTTTTGTGGATGATCAAATAATGATATTCATCCACGACCATGAGTCTACCTGTACACTAAACGGTCATGGGGGAAGAATTTGAAAAGAATAATTTTTGTATATTTTAATGTTCTTAAAAACTATGAATTAAGACTAAAAATATACTTAGACTAATTACTTTCGACTGCTTGTGTCTAATCGCTTAGGAAAATTGTTGAAACTACAGTCGACGAGGGAGAGTGGTCTGGAGAATTTTTAGTTTACTCTAGAACATGAACCAAGACAATATGAGACAGTGAGACTGGTAGAACAATAAGATTTTAATTCAGATCGTAGTCATTTATAGTTCTAAACAACTGCCATTATTATTACCTTTATCATGCCACAATTCTTCAATTAGTGCGGTCAGCGTTATCACAGCATTTGGATTTTTTTCCACTATATAAATGCGACATTTTCGTCCAGTGTTGGCGGCCGCATTTAATGCAGCACGGACAATTGGTCCACGTCCAGCACCTACAACCATAAGAATAATCTAAAAAAAAACCTTTTTTTCAATTGTAGAAAATGACACAAGTCTACTCACAGTTCTAAGAGCAATTTGATCTTTAGGCACTTTATCGGTTAGTGCTAATTCGATAGCTTGCTGATAGTACAAATATTTAATTGGATCCTTTTCAAATACTTCGTACGTATATGAATCTAAATTATCATACAACGGCTGTAATGGTATTTCTAGTACATCATCAAATCTATAATATAGAAAAAGAGAAGATTGCACTAAAAATCATCAACTAACAATATACTATTTCATACCCTTGCATTGGATCCTTGACAATTGTATTTATCGATATTAAATGCTTTAAATAATCAACATAGTGACGTAAACTTCCATCGTCAGTGTTGCATTTGACGAAAAAGCTGACATCATTTTTGATAAAAGCAGTTACAACCGCCTGATGTGCTTTTGACAGAACCGGATAGTTCTGTGAATTTCTAATGAATATACTCGACGATAAAATCAGACAAGATATCGGTTCGGCTAACCATCGTTGAATCACTTCGGTTGATGGTAAATCGGCCGAAATTTCCAGAGCAACAGCAATTTTACAATTAAAATCCGAATATGTACGAAATTTATTCCACCAATGCCAAGGATCCTCATCAGAGGATTCAAAACTATCATCATCTTCGTTATTCTTATGATATGATATTGATTGTACTTTAGGATTTACCATAGGCACTTCCAGTAAGACCATACCTATGAAAAAGCTATTCAATTAAACAATTGTCCGGACATATTTTAGCAACCATTTCGTTATTTACCTTTTATATTGCGACTAACAATTCGCGCCAAATTAATTGTTTTAATTCCTTTTAGCCGTATCATTACAAAACCATGCTGTACAAGATGATCGGCAAATGAGAGTTCTTGCATTAGGACCTGTTCGCTGTATTTACGAAATTGTTCATCGTTTGAATCACAATCAATAGAATCGGTTATGATTGAGACCACTTTATAGAGCCAATTTATTGATTCCAATATTAAATCGGAACGTGAAAATGCCATATGCCGGGTTTTCATCGGTTCATTGAAGTAATCTCTGTAGAACATCGGATTAACTATTGGCGTTGCAATTAAATCGTATCCATCGTCTAAAGCTCTTGTTATGCTCAATGGTAAATTGGAAATATGTTCTTGATAGAGACCAACTGACATTTTAGTCATTTTTGGAGATTTTTTACTTTTATTATTATTAAATAGAGAAAAACGTTCAGTAAAAAAAATCGGTGAGATTCTCACCGAACACGTGAAACTTAAAAAATCTCAAACAAATAGAAGCAATGTCAATATTGCGGGCGTGTTCAGTGCGTAGAGTTGCGACAAAATTCCCAGGACAAACTCATATTTCTTTGCTACCAACTGCTTAAAAAATCGTATTTGTGATATGGAAAGCGCAGTTCGCCCGCAATAAAAAGGTTGCTTCTTACTATTTGATCCCAAAAAAACCACGTGACCTAAGTAAAATATCCTTTTATATTTTTTGACATTATTTTTACTTACGACGGCGAAGCATGAAGCGCTTATAAAAACTTTTTTAAATGTCAAAATTGGTACAGCCCGTAAAATACAAAATGTCGTCGTGTATGTAAAAATGTGTTGATGTCGCAAACTTTATACGCAAATAATAAGTGTTTTCGCTCAATTTACTGAGTTTATTTATAAAAACAATGTGTCAAAATTACTATTCTACTTAAATATCGATTTGTTCATGTTTACTGTGCTTTATCTAATTAGAATTTTTCATTTGTAAAGAACCTTAAGACCAACTCATTTGTGTTGCGTGAATTGAACAAAAAAAAATGTTTTGAGACTGTCATTGCTTGTTGCTTCGCTAGCGTTAAATAATTATTTCAAGGACTACAAAATGGCCGACTCTTATTATCAGGTAAGTTTACTTTTAAATTGAGCATATCTTTTACACCTTCTTAATCCAATTTATGAGATCGATATTCAAAGTAATTTATTGGTAAAACATCAACATTGTCTATCGCGCTCTTTTGTGTCGATTACTGCCGGCGCCCTAGGAGCGGAAATAGTCTTACCGGAGTTTTCTCCTTAATCATTTGTTACGCATTCTTTTGCGCAACGATAATTTAGAGATAATGTTTTTTTTTTCTTATTTGGCTAATTGATCATGCTTAGGTACTCTAACGCCAAATCAGTGTTGGGCATTCCTTAATGTTTAACAATAAACATTATTTTTGGATTGGAATGCAAAACGATTCCGGTTTGGTTTTTTTTGTTGTTGACCGAATTGACCATTATTGCTACAGGTTTATTTTATGAACAGATACCTACCTATTAACTGTATAATTAGATTTGCACAGTGGATTTTGTTTTTTTTTCATGTTGATAATAAAATATTAATTCGCACATGTCTTGTTCGGTTAAAGATTAATTTTATATTGAAGATGAATGGCTCTCCCCATAAATTCTTATCCGTCCAATGTTCCTGTACTAAATTTTTGGACTGAACGACAATGGAGCATAATTAAAACTGCTAAAAGCATCTTAACGATATTCGTGTAAGTTTTTTTTTTTGCTCTACTTACTCCCACCTTTAAGTCCGAAACTTGGAAATGATATATTTTGTTAGGTAAGTTTAGGGGTTTTTTTTTTAAATTTTATTAAGTAAAACTAATAATTACTTAACGATAAAATGTAATTTTATTTATGTACTTACCAAACATTTGGTTCTTATTATTTAATGACAATTCTATTTACGTAATTTATGTTCAATTTTAAGCTTTATTATTAACTAACGCATGTTTCAACCCACGTTATATATTTACACAAAACATATGTGTACTTACCTACCTACATCCACATGTATATACTTAGTTGGTTCTAGTAAGTTAGCTATAGAATAGAGCAAACATGATGAACTTTTTGCGTCGCATCTACTTTTTTTTATGTAACATTGATATTGACACGAAAAAATTAAATTGCGATAGAAAATCGCATATAATTTTCGCATCCGGCGAATTATTTGCACTGATGGTTGGTGACCTTCATCAATGATTTATAAACTAACTGATTTTGATCATAAAGTTTTTTTTTTTTTTGACAAAACCTCGGACAAAACAAAAAAATTTAATATAATTTTAAGTTTTATTGTAAAATTAATGCTTTATGTAATTTATTATCCATAATGCTCATTTCCAAATTGATCTACTTACATAAGTTGATCAGGATTTTTTTTTTGTTTGTAATACGGCTAAATTATGATTATGCATTACATATTTTGTAATGTTGATTTAGCCCGTGACTTGGTGTTTTTTTTTGAAAATTAGTTTTAGAAATATTTTTGCAATCAAATCACAAGGTATGCACATGTGTAGGCTACTACATAGTGTATTTATTCTATTAAGTAATTCATTTATCTACAAGTATCACAAAATTGGTATCTTCGATTATAGAAGCGATTTTCTCTGGGGGATAGTCATCATTGTCAATCTAGTCCCTATGGTAATGTGTGGCTCAGAAATGCATATATATCCAATAAGGTTAAATATCTTGAAATCTTAATTGGAAAGTCTGTGACATTATCCTTGAGGACGGTCTGCTGGTTGGTTAGGTTGTTAGACCCTTCCTTAAAAGGATAAGGTTAAAATTAATTTTCTTCTCTATAAATACGTCCTTTAAGTACCATTTCATAAATAGCATGTTTTATAAAAAAATCTTCATACTTAAATAATAATTTTCCTTGCATGTGCTCATCAACTTCAAGACTGCACCACCATTCGAAATATATTTTTACCACATTTAATAGAAGTCATGCTGATACTTAACTGATGTAAAATGTTATAAAAGGAAAAGTTTAATAATTTTCAGTCTAAATATAGACATTTGAACGATGGATAAAATCTACACACTCTTATTCAATGTGGAAATTCAACGTAACCAAAATGCACGCACGCAAAAAAAATGAAAAAAATTACATCAGCAGACGCATTGAGATTGGATTAAATAAACCGGTATTAACATATCACTTGAAAATAAATGGGCGATGTTGGTCTTTTCTCATTTTATAAGTACAACCACCAGTTCCACACACACTTTTCGTTCCTTCTTGTTAAATCAAGTTTATAACTAAAGTATATTATGATTGTACACCTTGATAAAGATAAAAAATAAAAAAACAATAACAAAAAAAAAAAAAAATTGCAATGGCATGAACAAGTTGCATGTTATATTTCCCGTTTCTCAACAGAAAAAGCCACACAATTTAACGCCTGGTTTTCTAATTACAAAAAATAACAAGATTTTCCACAGTTTTACTTTCACTCGGCTATTTTTATATTATTTCGCCTGAAAGAAATGATCTAAGAAAAAATGCACACCACTTAATTGAATTTTTTTTTCTTTCTTAAAGTCAATTTCTTTCATCACCACTTCTAGAGATTATAAATTCGCGTGCTTCACGTATTATAGAATGCCGCAAGGTGTCATTGAAAATCACAACATTTAAACTTGTTTCTTATGATGAGATACAAAGTATACTATATACATTTATGATGTATGTATAAGTATGTGTAATATAAGTATAAGTAGTAGTGGTTTACATCGAAATATCTATAAATTTATTTGATACTAATCTCAGAATTTTAATCACGATCATTTAATAAGTTTTGTACTTATTGGTTGTTTTTCTGCAAACATTTCATGTTGATGAGTTTTAATTCTGATTATTAATGATGTTCTTCTGATTCTCTCTTATTTGATCAGCATATTTGGCGCTTTAATTGTGATCATGTAAGTCTTATGGCATTTGCTAAATCTTTGGACAAATTAGATGTATAATTCTATTCGAACGGGCAAGACGAAGAATGTCATTATAAATAAGTAAAATGAGATTGGATCAGGTTGAATTAGAATAAGCACAATGTGATAATGAAATAATGAACAACCACAAATTAAAACAAGGTGTTCGGGAGACCTTATCAAAAATACTAAGGAAAACATTTTCTGCACGATATTTAAACGCATTTTTTTTTCATATTAATTTCTAACTTTTATGACAAATAATGATCTTAAAATTAATAATCTTAACGTTTTCAGTTGGTTTGTGAATATTACAAGTGATTTGTATAGAATTTCATTCATTTTTTATGGAACGTCTGGAAAATGGCTTAAATTCTGAACAAAAAATGAAATTTAATTTTGAAAAATTCAAAATAAATACTAAACGACTAGATAGACCAGACAACTATGCATCGTTGGATTTATATAAGCCTAAGCTTTAATTTGAGCGTAGTCTCGAGGTCAAAATACAATTCTCCAATTTTTAAAAAATCTTTTACTGAGATGATATTTTGAAACCTATTTTCTATTGAAATGACCCACCCTAACGATCACCGGTCGGCCAAATATTTTTTTTCTGATAGATATTCCAAACAGCTAACTGAGAAAAAACAGTTTTCCGAACAATGCTACCGTAGTGTTATAGAATTTATAGAACTTATCAAGATTATTTTTACATCACCGAACCTCTGACATGTTTATAATAAAATACTTAATATTAAAAAAGATTTAAAATGCTCACACACTAATAAAAATATTCAATTAATTTGATTCTTAAATTCTGTGCTCATTCAAATTTATTAAATACTCCCAGGGGGACTATTCTATCTCATGCACGATTTGAATAAAACTCTTTCTCAAACGTATCTGGGTGGTAATGATGACAGCTCAATACGGGAGAAAATACTTTCTGTGGGGTAAAATGTAAAAATGTCCCACACATTTTATATGAAATATTTGCCGATATTATTTATGTTAATTTAAACTTAAAATTAATTTATTAGTCTCATCTAAAATGTATGAACGTTGTTTGAAGAAACGTTTTTTTTTTGACAGGCTATTTTCGAGGTCCATTTCTCCATTAGGAAATATACATTAATACTAGGTCGCCATTTTTGATACTGTCTAATATGCATTTAGTTATTTACTTTAATTATTTAGTAGCTGATGAAAGCTTTTGATGTTGTTAATATTTGCTTCATGATGATTCTTCAGCTGTGGTTTTCTTGCGAGTGGTTTAAATAAATTGGCTTGGTACTTGAATACAACTACTAATGCTACCTCAATGTCAATGTGTCAGCTACCTCACTAGTTTTATCTTGCGGACTGATACTCTAGTCTCTTAATGATTCAATATTATTTATTAGAGTTTTGATTTTACAAAATGCTCCGTCTTTTTTTACACATTCTCGTTGCTATGTTGTTGATTGAATTTTCTAGTATCGCCTTAGATTCGACTATAGAGATATAATTCTATAAAAGAATGTGTTTTGCTGATTCTTCCTCAGCATGAACATTTCCACAGAATGGATCGTATCTACCCAACTTTCATTTTATCTAGAAGGATGTGTCTACAGAGTGACCAGTGAGTACATTGACCATATTTTTGTTCTCTCTGTTTAGACCGAGCAAATCTTTTGTTTTCAAGCTGCTGTGGCTTTAGGGTATACCTCTACAGGTTCCACCCTTTGAATTATTCCGATATTTTACGATGCTTCTAGCAATCGCTGAATGTAAAGTACTTACTATAAAGAGGAACATATAAATAGGTGATTGTTAAAGAAATCTAAATAAGCTACCATTTACGCACACGCATGATACAAATTGAAATTTAATTTTATATCTTTATTTTGTTGGTGTAAAGTGGGTTACGATTACTTAACACACTGATATCTATGAAGATGAGAATAAAAGTCAGTACAATACTGAATGTATGCATTTAATTGTATGAGTAAATTTTTCTTTAGATTTAGATAAATATAATTACTGTCTCAACTACAGTAATACACAAAAGTAATAGTGCAATGAAAAATAATTGAAAATACACATATTTATGTATGTATTGTATTTCAGAAATTACTACAAATTACTTATGTGTCAGTATTTTATTTATTGTTTAGCAAACAGCACATAAGTAATTAATTGTTTTTTTTTTTTGCATACAAATTATAATAAATTTATTTAAACACAAAAAAATACATTGTCGTCAGAATTTATGTTGGTAATTGCAGGTATTGTGTAAAATGGCAGGCTGTGAGAATTTTAACAAAAATAATTGGTATATATACATAATAACTTGTTACATTAAACTAAAATCACAAATATTCCAGTTCCAACTTTTATTATTCTTTGTTACTTTTTTCCTATAGACCTCTGCTCAAATAAATTACCTTTCTCTCATCTTTAAGAAAAAGAAAAAAAAAAAAAACTATCGCTAAATTTTATTTTCTATTGTTTGTTTTTTGACTGACAAAACCCATTTGAGAAAATCAGCTTCCTTTTAACTCGGGCACTGTTTTTATTTAAAATATTTTCGAAAAAAGATATTTCAAGAACGATTTTCCCTTCTGATGGGTGTAAACTGCTTTTTCAGAAAATTCGCAACTTTCTTCAAGTTTCGATATTGAGCATATAAGAACAATTAACATATCGCTGGTGGACGTATTTACATTTATTTATTTATAATTTGCAGTCTCTCTTGTCAGAATCGGTATTAAGACAATACCAAGAATAGACAACAGACCTGGAATTAAAACCATTTATGTACATCATCTTTGTAAACTAACCTATATTCAAGAGATAGTAGGAGAGCAATGTAGACTGAATCAGTCATATAAGAGAATTGATAAAAATAACGCAATTAAAGAATTAAAGAATTCTAGCAGTGGTGTCTGTGATCTTGCCATATATACATATTGTGGCACTGTATGCCGTTTCGTAAGCAGGACTAACAGGACTACTTGTAGTATTAACAAATTGTGGTTTTTGAGCACTGTGACACGAAATGATTGACATAAATTGCCAATAAATTTTAGAAGTATTGATGATATTGGTCGGAATAAATACAAAATTGTATGCAAACTTTGGCTGAACATAAATTTTTAGTATTTTATTTAATACTCTTAATTCTTTTAACAAAATACTTACAAAGATGGATGAGTATTTTGTTTTATATAAATTTTGAAATTGAAGTTTCGCACGAATTGTAACTTGCATGCCCTTTTATTGAACAAAAATGTTTATAATCATCATGCAATTTCTCGGTTCATAAGTATCATATACTCGTATACTTAAACCATTTTACTTTCTCGCGTGTAAAAACATAAAAAAAAAAACATTAAATAATACACGTCTTTTTCTCATTACTTTATTTTCCCCCCACAATGCATCACTATCTTATTCTCGAGTACATATACACATAATTGAAATTTATATTAGCCATGAGATAATAAAATCAGAGTTTTCGAACCTGATGATTGATTAAAAATTTTTATTACTCATAATTCGAACGATGGAAAAAAATAAAGATGATGAAAGACAATAATTGATATGTTGTTGTTGTCGTCTTACAACAAGATCATTTATCGAATTAAAACGTTGAGTGAAAATTCGTTGAAAAATGTTGTACTACTGAACTATTCGAAATTTGTACACTGAACGAATTCATAATGTAATAAAAATGAGAGTAGCCAGAAATGGATCTGGGGTAACAATATAGGTGAAGTGAGCAAAAGCCATACATAAATTTAAAAATTAAAGAATTATTAGATAGTAATACGTTAGGGAGGAGTTTGGAGCCTGTCTAGAAACTTTACAGAAACAAGAGTTGTAGATATTTAGAGTCAACATGATTAAGTATAAGAAAATACTTACACATAAGGAATGTCCATTATGCAGAGGGTGCAATTTAAAGGAGGAATTCGTGGGCCACTTTGTTGTATCTTTTTTTTAATATATAGAATAAACTGGTTAAAAATGGAAACTTTCTCTATACAGGGTGACCAAATGTCTTTATATATGTCATACTTCACCGTTAGATTTTGAAGCATTGTAATCTTAGATCAAAGAAATTGGTTTATAATTGTTATCCAATTTTCTTTTTACTTTTATCGAAGATAATAATTAAAAAAAACTCAATTTTTTCGCAGCCGGTAATGACTATAGTCAAAATAATCTCGCAGCAGCGTTCGCGTCATTTCATGATCATTTACAATTGATTTTCATTGTCATTCTTCTACTCTGAGCCTTTACTCAGAATACTCTCTCGCCTTTTGCTCTAGAACTGATATTGCGCTAATGTTAAAAAAAATGTCATATGCACATTGCACATGCGTGAATAGTAATATTGCTCAGGACAGTTTTTAACGAATTTGGTTATTGTAATAATGAATTGTTCATTATGTTTAACCTGAGACATCTCGGATACAGTTTTTTGTCATTCGTATCATTTGGAGCCTATTTTTTCTTTCTTTATTACTAATCAGTTTTCGCAATAAATCACTTATTATTGTATAATTATTTTACTTAACCTGTATATAATGGATGTGTAGCTAACGGTAAAAGTCGTCTGACGATGTACAAATATAACGACTCATAATTTCGCGACAAAGTCAATTTGTGTATGAATGTATATGTTCAACAGAAATATAAATCAATAAATAAATATTTTGTAAGGTGATTTACCATCTTACAATATTCTTTAAAACTAATAACATTAATAATAATACAAAACAACAACAAAATGTGGACAATCTCTGCCCTAGACATAACATCAAAAACCATTTGGTTTCTTTACATCAAGAAAATTGTGGCGGTCCCGTGTATGATGTCAATGTTTTGATTTGTACATACATATAATACGAATTATTACGTTTTATTATTGCCTAGCTAGTGGTCGAGAATAATTCGTCTCTTCAATATGTACGTAGTCAGCAAACAGCTAGCAAATATATACGCGGTTCGCGATTGTATTATTATTTTGTTGTGAGCTTTTGCATTTTTGATTAATCAAAAATTACAATGGACTTGTATTGTCATTTAGAGTGATATATTAAAATTTGTGTTTGTACTAAAATAGTAATTACTTAATAGCCAAAAATAAAAAAATTCAAAAAAAATAGGTGTTAAGTATCACCTGTGTGTAATGGCCACTTATTAATAATACATTTTAAGTGCCTTAAATATTTTAACATTTAGGTCATCCAATCACATCAATTTGTTTATATATGACTTAAACGTGTCAATTAATGAAGTGATATTAAAGTGTTTATTTTGATTTTCATCATAATAATTGACAAAATATAAAAACAGTCCCATCAACGCGGAGCTTCGCGTTAATTAACTCCACTTTAACAGCAACTATAATTTTATATTGTGGTGGTTCCACTTGCATATAAATTTTGTTGTTTAGCCAATGAAATTTTTTTTTTTTTTTTATTTAACAAAATTGTTTTTGGTTTATAAAAAGCGAAAACAAAATAATTAAGTCATTATTTTATTGTTTTTTTTTTTTTTTGAGGGGCTATAGAATTTTTATAGCTAGTTACTAAATTACTAAATTACAATTTTTTTAATATCTATATGATATAAAAATTGTTTTTAAATTGACATATAGGAGTCAGGTTATTTGTTAGATTTGTATAGATGCAAACATAATTTATTGTGAATCAGAATTTTGATTATTTAAAATTTTTCAAAATGTTCAATTTTAAGATATTTTTTTCAGTGTAGAATGTGCAAATTGTGCAGTATTTCATTTTGCATCTTTATATATGTACATCTGGCTGTTTTTTGGGCTAGTACAAGTTTTGGTATCCTGGTCAAAAATAAAATTTTTTTTTAAGGTCATACTTAAATCGGATATTGAACCCTAAACTCTAAATCGTTCTCTCTTACCAAAAACCCGAACAATTATCGTATTCTGAACCACCCTGTATAAGAAATTGCTTTTATTTTAGTAGAAGTTAATTTTGTACTAAATTTTTTAATTATCATCAATTAGTATGGTAGTATCGTAAAACCATATTGTACTGTTACTTCTACATACTGATGACGTATTTTAGTAATTCCCTAAATAATGGGCTTTTTTAAAATTATAGTTTTTTTTTGTATGTAGAGATTGAAGCCTTACTTTTGATGAGGGTATTTAGTAGATAATGTAAATATAAATAAAAAGTGCTTACCTAACACCGGAAGCCTTATATACTTATGTAAATATAAAATTAGTTAATTCCAAAGCTGATTGTGCATTATGTGGAGTATGAAATGCGTAGGTACTGTATGGGGGTTTTTTTTTTGTAGTCTATTAAGCTAATTTTGACTAGTCATAGTACCCTTCAAATTATTCCCCCAACAGTTATACGAGGCTTTAGCGCCAATAAAGTAAATTCTGTACAATATAATTGAATACGTACACCTTTGATTCGTTCTACATTGTGTTTGTGGTGAAACTTTGAGTAATTATTATTGATAGAAAATGGACATAAAAATGTCAACAAAGTTTAAGATCCTACCGTTATGGCGCTACACTCAATTTTATGTAATTTTAATTAAATTATTTGGATTTACTCAAAGTAGATTTCTCTACAATCATTTGTATAGCATTCTTGTAACCATTTAAAATTAATTAACATTAGATAGCCAGTTGAACTGACTATTTATGTACCTTTTTATCGGGGTTTATATTATTATATATTGAATCAAAAATAATTTAATATAAAATATATTCAATTGTTTTATAAATAGATTTTCCGCTTTCTAAAATTAAGAATTAAAAACTATCTTAAGTACTCACTTAATATTTAAAAAAAAACAATAGTACTTAATAACATAATTAAACTTAAAAAGTGTTTATTTTATTTAAAATTTTTGAACCTGAAAATGTGGATTATGTCACTTAAGCTTCACCTTTCACCCAAAAATGCAGCAATTGTTCTGTAAATCATATGCCGTGAAGGTATCAGCCATACATTATACTTGTCGCTTATATATCTATATATACATACATACAGACTTAATGTATATAACAAAACAAAACAAAAAAAAAACTTAAAATTTATATAAATGAGGCTCATTTAATTCGTTGTTCTATTTATATTTTGACGATGTTTAAATTTATCTTGAAAAGATTTTTATTTTCAAGTCCGATTGTTTGAAAGAAAGTCAACGGTTTATTCGTGGTGGCGTTGATTTGGCGAGATATACATACATTTTTAAACACTCATGGCATGATATTATACTTTTTTTTTTAATACCATCTAGCTGTTAAATTAATCTGACGTCATTCATATTTTTTTTTGGTTTTGTGTTGTTATTAATTTACAGTTAATTACTGGTTTTCTTCAATTAATGTTTTGTAACATTTACATATATTTCGAAAAATACATAAGAAATTATTGTTTTTTGATGATGCTACACTGAAGAATACTCAACGAAAGTAAGTTATACGATTGATTCTCGAGATTTGTGTAAGAGAGAAGGAGGAAAAACACATATTCATTATTTTTCTATAATTACTTAATTAGGGTAAATTAAATTTAATAATTGTTTTAGTTGAAAAGTTGTTAAAGTTTAAAAAAATTAATGATTCAATATTTTTTTTAATGTAATGTCATTAATTCTGACCCATTTCATCTATATCGTTGGGAATAGTCTGCTACATAATCAAAATCTGCAAGTTTTTAATTAAATATTTTAATTGTGACAACACAAAAATGGCGTCCTCAATATCATATTATAGTGTGACTAGTGTCACCTGTATACACGGCAGTGTTTCTTATTTTTTTAAATAAAAAAATGGCAGAAAATGTTTGACAACAAAAATGGGAATGGGAATTGGGTCTAAAAAATATATTTGGAAAACGCTGTTATTTCCCATTTATGTATGTACGATCGAATTATGTACGTTTAACTTAATTATCCATCTAATTTTATATTCTCACTACTAAGTAAGTAGTATTCTAGAATTTTTGGTTGTACATATTTTTATTTATTGATCTTTATTATTTTTATTTTTTTAAGTGTATTGCGATGAATTAAAAAAAAAACTTCATTTATCATTGGTCTAGTACATTTTAACACTTTATAATTAATTTTTCAAACATATTTTTAATTAATTAACTCATATATTATACATACATACATACATAATATAGGTACATAAATCGTTAAAGTTGTTTAATTACCCATTTTTCATCGAGATCTAATGAGTCTTATATTTAGTCACCAAAATATTTTGATGAGCCCACTCTCTAAACTAATTCTATATCATCTATTTATAAGTAGCCAATAAGTAAGTATGCGTCTATCTATATACATACCTACGAAACAACACATTTATAAAGAGACTATTTATTTTTTTGCGTTGCTTTTTATAAATCAAAGATCTACAAAACAGAACTTAAAAACTTAGCTACAAGTTATGCAGTGGACACTTGTTAATTTATACCGTAAAAATTTACACAACGCCACATTTATAAATTATATTCAGTTTAGTGAACTTTTCGCGCATTGTAAAATAAAACCAAAACATCTTAAACTTGTTTTTTGGTTTGTTTGTGTTTTAACTTTATAACAATCTTGTTTTATATTATATCTATAGTAATTTTTATTAATAAAAAAAAATAAATAAAAAACAAGAAACGAAGAAACAGTATGATTTACTGCTTTTTTAGTTCAAGTGTCGTCCGATTAAATAATGACTGTAGTTCATGCAAATTGAAGACGTTTTTAAACGGCTTAAAGTGACATCAAATTATTATGTTGGTGACGTTTATCGTTAGTATTAGTTTTGAGAAAAAATGTGCAGTAATGAAAAAACTTAGTAAATATAATAGCCTTGGGCCATGAATATGGTTTTTTTAAAGGACTTTACCACCAAATTAAAAGGATACTTTTTTAATGTAGGTATTAATTTAAATTTAACCTTTTTTTTAAATATATAATCATGTGTTTAAAATATATTTAGTTTTACTTTGACGATTTTTCGCTTTCTAAAATTTTTATTTTTGAATTTGTCGGGAAAAAAATCGTATTTTTTTCATTTAAATTGGATTTTTTAATTTAGATCAAATTTTTTGATTAATTTTTAACCAATTTATTGTAAGTGTTGGAAAAAATAATGTTTTTTGTAATGTGAGCCTCAATGCAAACAGACCTATAATAAGAAATTACATATTTCAAATTATGTGTATATCGATGGTCCCAAGCAATAATATCTTAAGTCGAAAAATGTCACTTTTCAGGAGAGCGCTAATAATTAAAAAATGTTTACTTAACTGAGTGAATAAATAAAATTTAAATTTGATTTGAAATTTAAATCGTGGAAAAAGTTTTCATTCATTCCGATCGTTCAAAAACCGGCCTGTCTTTTCAAATCAATATTCTTTCTTAGAAGCAACAAGAAATATAAACACATTTTTACATTTTTAATGCATTTGGTTATTTCTTAATCAAACTGATTCTTAAAAATTGTTGTTTTAATTTTATTTATAAATATGAAAAAAGAATTCAAAAATAACCATAATACACTGTGCTAACGGAAAAAAAAAACTAAAAATGAAATTATAATGTAAATATTATTGTTATACTAAGAATATTAATTGTTTTTATCGTCGAACAGACAACAGAATAGACGTCCGATTATCAAGGTTATACCGGTTGGCTATATCTCGCGTTATATTGTAAATATTTATACAGAATGTCAACCAATATTATAAGCGTTGCGTTATACTTTCCACACGAATTTCAAGGTAAATTTGATTATTCAGATTTAAAAAAAAAAAAAAAACTTAGGAAACATTTTCGTCCATTGAACTTTTGTGATCTATATTTTAAGATTTTTTGGTCATCAATTAATTCTTGACTGTTCTTAAATTCATTATAATTTGATAGTTTTTATTCTCCTATACATACTTTTATCATACCTTAGACCAGAGGATATCCTGCTAATTTTTCGTTTTGCTTGTACAAATTGTATGGTTATTAGATCAATTTGTTGACCCAGTCATATTGGATGACAAACATTTCATGAGGTTATATAGTGGCCCTATTGATAGTGTGAAACATTATATTGGAATTGGAACAAAGCCAATGTAGAATCTAGAAGGAGAGTTTAGTGTTGCTAAATTAAAAAACTTCAACTAGGTAAATGTTTCTCGAAGTAGAAAAAATCTCGCCAAATTACTTTATGTTGCTTTAAAAATGAAGTAAAATTCTTGAAATTTGTTCTAAAAACGTTAAGATTATTAATTTTAAGACTTATCTACATCTTAATGTATGGAATTTTCCCTTACATATCCCTTAGTTTTCGATGAAAGTTCCATAAAAAAAAATCATAACTCCTAATCCTAAACTACTGGACCATTGTTCGGAGAACTATTTTTTATTTTGTTGTTGTCTTTTTATTGGTAATTGTTTCTTCTATAATGCACACTTTCAGATTTAGTAATTAGTTATTACATCTGAAAGACCCGATAATTAAAAAAAATCTTATATAATTTTATGTGTGGCGGATGAGTTTGCAATTATATTTTTTAAATTAAATTAATAATTGCATTATACCATAGGTAGTATTACATTTATTATTTTTCTTTCTTTGTCAGTCTATCAAATATGACTTATTAATTAAAATGAATTAACCTCTACACCATTATCATTACATATTTAAATTTGTGTATGATTACAAACAACATTATTTACTTAAAAACAAGAATGAATCATTATTTTCTAATTAGGTGGCTTATATAATATTTTGTTAAGGTTCACAAATTTAAAATTCAAGCATAAATTTATTTTATATGTCGATAATATTATTTGTATGACTCTCATATCCTCTATAGCTCATATAATCTACTACTAGTTTATACTTAGTTATTTATCAAAAATATTTAATTTTGCGTATGCTCCATAAACTGCGTTCAATTAAATTGTAACAATATTTGACTCAGTTTGATTAATCATTTTATTTTTGATGTTTGATTTGGTATATAATCGTATTGTTTGTACTTTCTATTAATAACAATATTTAAATATGTTATAATAATGAAAATTATGAATAAGTAATAAGTACCTTACCTACGTACTTATATGTGTAGTTAAAATAATTAAATTAAAATTAGGTAAAGTAATCTTATGACAGAACAAATTATTATTCATATTTAAGAGATGAGGGGCATTAACACATCAAAAACGAAAAATATACAGAAATATTAATATCTAAAAGTTTAAATATTTAATAATGCACAAAAAGGTGGGGGTGGGGTGGTTGCCAAAGTCAAAGTTTAAATCTATTATCAATAAATCTCTAGCTATCAAGCACTTCTACGCTTCTAAACTTCCGTAATGTCTCCGTAGTTTAATGTTTTTTTTAGATTGTAGCGGTTTTTTCAACTTACCGGTGTAAAAAAACCACACAAAATTGTTATATGGATTAATATGTGCAGTTTAATGTGATATACGAAAAATACATTTATTTGTCTTGTTTGGTGGGGGAATCGCGAACTTCGAACTTGGTCGATTTCTGTACATAGTGGATAGCATTTTTATCACTTTAAATTCCATGTACAATTATTTCAAGAATGATTCTACACGAATATACGTGATTCATTACACATTCATTGATTGTACTTGGAATTTTTTTTACTCTCAAAGTCATGTTGAATTTTGTTTAATACATACACAAAGGTATTTAATAGATAAATAAATATGAAATCGCTTCTTAATCTATGAACTGTGATGTTTATAATCTGATAAGGAAAATACCTGAATTTTAATGCATATTATTACTAACATATATGTTTGTATGCATATTATTACTTGTATACATATGTACCTATGTATTAGTTTAAATATAGTATGTAATAATAACATAAATTATAAGTACGTGATTTTTATTTCACTATAAGAAAATACATCGTTTCAGTGTTTCCGGCACAATACAAGATATTTGCCTAAGAAACAAAAAAATAGTCGTAACTCCATTCAGCCATAAATCGGTTGAAAACTAAAATTTTAAATTTTAAATAGAGAACGTGAAAAAAATGGTTTTACTGTAACTAGAACACAGCATTAATATTTTGTTTGATAATATTTTTCGTTTTGTTCAACGAGTTAAAATTTGCAAGTTTGTCCCCCGGACGGGTTTTATTATCTAAAAAAAATTTCCAGTGTTAGTGTTTTTAAAATTTATCAAAAAAAAGATTTTTGGCCGAAAAATGAACCGCCCATAACTGTATCGTATACAAGGCGTTGCGCACCATCCTCAAACAGGCTCTGTGTCACTAAACTTAATGCTTTGTATCTCCTAAATCTACCTAAATTGCATTCATTTTTATTCAGTCTCTCATCTCATTATCATGCTACATGCTTCATTTACTTTTATTTCAAATCGAACATTTCAATGTCGAAGGGTGTATATTTCTTTTGTACAGTATAAATTAAATTAAATTAAGTTAAAAACACTCTCACTAAAAAAGTTGTTACCGTTTTGTTAATTTTTAGCACCTGTCATTTTAACACCTACGAGAGTACCTACCAACAAATTTTTCGTTTTAATTATTTTCCTCGACTAAAGATAATAATAGTATCTCATATTATGATTAATAAAATACATAAAAAATAAATTTATACTATCCACATTATTAAATATGATAAACATCTGTACATACATACAGGTAAATGTGAAAAAACAATTTATCATACTTTTTTCTGATAAAAGTTCAGTATGAAACCACGCGATCCGTTCACGTTACCAAAGTTGCATAAATTGTGTGTGTTTTTTTTTTTTTAAATAAATCACGATAAAATTTCACTTTTATTTGATTGTTGAATCTGTGTCTAAGTCTAAGACAAATAGTTACCTATAATCGTAATATTTTATTTGTGTGTGGATAAAAGAAAAGTTACAAATTACAAAATTATTTCGAAATAATAATTGTGTTGTTGTGTGAGCAATTTTCTTTCATTTGATTTCATGTTTTTAATTTTAATGAACAATGAAAACAAGTGTTTTGTTCAATTAAGTTTATGTAGTTTATTATGTAATTACATATTTCATCTATTTTATGGAGTTGCATTTGATGCTATTGAGTCAATTTAATTTTTGTACTATCTTATCTAAGTATTTCTGTCTATCTCTTATTATGGTCTATTGTTGCAGTTTTTGCCCCACCTCCCTACCAAAAATCCTTGTGACAATGATAAATTAAATCTAGTGCCGACTGTTCTGTAACTTATCGTATTTATATGTAATAAGAAAATATCTTGTATCAAATGCTATCTTAAAAAGTCAACTTTTGATAGAGATGAATAGATTAGAGTGAATGAATCACTATACACATGCCTAATTAGACCCTTTAGTTAAATTATTTCCATTGTCATATTGTTTTGGATTTTTTGTTTGTTGAGAAATTGTTTTTAGTTTTGCCAAAAACCCTTGAAATGCTCGCCCATTACACCGAAAATAATTTAGACATTGCCATATTTTAGAAAGATTGCCAGATATTGTGCAATCCAACCATTTATTCAAAGCATTAACCCAAGGAATCTTGAATCTGTTCCCTCCCGCTCTATGTTATAGTACTTCAAAAGAGATTTTATGTTTTAAAACGACAGATTCAGATAGTCCAAGGGATCTCCTGACTAGTCTGCATCGAAATACAAACTTTTTCTATTGAATGCTTGATCTCCGAATGCCGAATCGTTTCGGAAAAGTAACTAAAAACAGGCAAGCATACGGGACCTGTGTTCCCTTTGACAGTCATCCTAAAAAGCATTGATCTGGTTGGACTTCTTAGATCGATGGATGTCTATTGATTCTGTATAAACATTGTTTATAACTATATAGACATACATTCATTCAATCATAAATGTTTAATAGCTCATCGGGGGCGGAATGCAAACTTTTTTTTTGCACAAGGCGCCATATAGCTCCTTTAATCTACTCTGTTGTTAGTATATAATTCGTTTAACTGACTATACTTTCATGTTGAATAATTATATATTATTTATGTATTTAAATTGATGTAACACTACTATCAACTCAAACAACGACATGCTTACACATACATATTTAAGTTTAATTATACCTAATCGTATATTGAACTATAATTTAACTCATTCTTCTCGGTGATTGATTAAACATTTTTTTTTGTATTATTTAATTTTAATCGATCAATCGTTTTCATAGACATATAACTATTTGAAATTAATTTAAGGATATTTTATAGTAGTCATATGACTTCTACGACATTTATCAATTGGCATCAAGTGCACTCTAGTTTAATATTGTTTTATAACCATTCAATTAAATTTTAAATGTTTGTAATTTATTTTAATTTATTTTTCCACAAAAAAAAAAAAACAGTCCTATAAGTTTTGTCAACCGCATTATACTTAAATCAATGGCGCTTCATTTGAAAAATGTTTGAAATTAATAAATAATTATATAAAATACTAGCACTTACCTACTGAATATTTATGATTATGACTTTTAACGGAAATAGAATATCATGTCGCCATATTATGGAGCATAAAATACGAAAAAGTATAAGAAGAAAAAGTCTATTTTTTGATTGTGTTCAGACATTTGAAGAGGTAAATTTTGTAAATTAATTACGGCATATTTGTTTGAAAAAAGTGTCATTATAACCCAAAATTATTTTATTAGCCTTAGCTATTTCCGAAAAAATACCAATTTTACTAAGATTTTCCTTTTTCCTCTTTACAGGGTGATTATATTAAACATCCAGTATTATATGAACTTAGTCACAAATATGGATTCACCGATAACCTTCCAGAAAGTGCGCTTCCAAATCGTCTGGAGGAAATCAAGGAGACGATTAGACGAGAAATAAGAAAAGAATTAAAAGTAAGTATTTTTGTAGGAAAATTAGCAAATATTTTTATCTAGAGATTTGTATAGTTTCTTATAAGATATAATTAAATTTTGTTCTTTTTTCATTACTTTAGATAAAAGAAGGAGCCGAAAAGTTAAGAGAGGTAGCAACAGATAGAAGATCACTGTCCGACGTTGCATCCATTGTTAAGAAAAGTAATAATAAATTAGCCGAACTTAAATCCGAATTGCATGAATTGGAGAGTCAAATATTATTAACGCAAGGAAATACGGTCACCAATGGTCAAGGTGAGTAAATTGATATTAGTTAATTAGGTATAAGTGGGAATTCTTCAGGAAAATATTTAATAAAAACTATAAAATGGTGTTCAGTAATACTATATATATATATATGTAAACCTTTAAGGAGGTGGTAAAGGACGCGAAATTACCATTTCACCCTGTCTAGTTTAGCAATCCAATTGTTCATGTATATATGGGGCATATTTTTTGTAATAATACGAGTATATTCAACATGTTATAAAAATAATTTTTTTTTTTTAAATTCTCTTGACCGTGATTAAGTTTGCTGCTCGACATTTTTATAAAAAAAAACTTTACATAATAAAGCACACAAAATCACCAGCTGATTGATGATTACATACAAACCACAAAGTTCTACATATGAGCGACACTCTGGCTATAGGGTTCAAATAAGCAAAATATTTCACATTGCATAGTTTTTTTTTTTAATTATTTTATTGTAGCAGTTAAAAATGTTTTTTTTTATTATGTTTACTTATGTATGTGTGAAATAAAATGTTTAATAACAACAGTGTATCTGTATATTATAATATCATTGATTTATTTACGGAAAAATCTAAACAAAAAGTAATTTAAGAATTTAAATTTGGTTGAAACTTCTCATTTGCGTTTGTTTGTTTGTTGGAAATAATCCAATTTTTTTGGTTTTACATTTTCAGTTATTTTTATTGTTTTTTCTGTTCATTTTTTTTTTGTGTGTTCTTTCAATCTACACAATTACACATTTATTCAACAAATACTTTATTTAATTTTTCTGTATATTTTTAAGATGAGCAAAGGCACTTTTAAAATACCCACACACAGAAAAGATGTTTTGTTTTGTCATAATTATGCCTAAAATTAATTATCAAAAATCAAAATATCAGAGCGTTACGTCGCCATCCAATAAGGAAAAGCTGTAAAATAAGGATTTTTCAAATTGTGTAAATATTTTTAATTTACATTTACAATATAGCGGAGGAGGCATTGGTCACACATGCTTCCAGTGGGCATGTGGTAGTTTGTTCCTTTGGCATTTTCTTTGAGTATCAAAATTAGGACAATTCGAACTTAGTTTGAAAAAAAAAACAATTCGGAAATAGTTAGCAAAGGGAGATGCTACAAAATAGAAACGTTCCAATTTTATAATAATTTGGAATTAGTTTTGTTCATTCTTTGGGACAGATTTTATATAAATAATTACCGCCGTCTTTCACTCTAGTATTATTATTAATTAATGTTTATTGATCGATATGCCAAAACAATTCGTCGAAAATGAGTAAGTAATAAATATGTCGATCGTAACTAACAGATTTACAATTTATTTAAAATAAACAATATTTGTGCGCAAATACTGTGTATATGTCCCACGCCGCTCTCTGTATCCAGATGTTATTTGCAATTTCACAATTCAGTAATTTTTTCAGTTGATCTTCTTCCAATTTGTATGTATATTAGAGTGGGCCGATATTGATCTAGCGTTTTGGGAAAATTCAAAAATGGTTAGTCCACAAAAGTTATGTGGTTAGTTTTAAAAATTATTTTGGAATCACATACAGAAGTTGAAAAAGATGATTGCCGTTTATATTTATTGTTTAATGAATTACACTAAATAACACTAATAACAAAATTAGAAGAATAAAATCATTTTTAGTTCAGAATTTTGATTTTTTGATTGAACATTTTTTTATTAACAAAATAACCATAGGCAAAATATTTTGGAAAAAATTCGTTTGCAGAGATATAAATGTAGAGTGACAAAAAATTCCAACAATACTAAAAATGCCGTACTTACTACTAAACTAAAAAAAAAAAAATAGCGATATTGGCCCACTCTGATGTTAGAGAGACAAAAAATTCGAACAATACTAAAAATTGCGATATCGGTCCACTCTAATGTTATATGGGATGGTTGGATATGGTACCATTGTATACATTTGTATGTCTAACGGAAGGGAAAATAACAAAGGCTTATAGAAAAAAAAATTTATGAATGAAAATACTCAGCAAGATGGAAATAATAAGATATCGTTCAGCGGTACGCCCAGTTTTATGCAGTAGTTTGGCTTTGAGATTTTTGTAGCGATTGTTTCAGCCTAACTGTGTTGTTCATTTTTGAGTTATGATTATGTTATTTATATATACTTAAGTCAGGGATTTTTTGAAATATTATTGATTTTTTTTCATTTTTATAATACTTTATTGTTAGTACATACTTACCTACTTATGTACTTGTACATAATCAGTATGATTGTAATACGATTTGATTAAATTTTTTCATTTTACTATACAAATGAGTTAGAAATGAAAATCAAAATTACTCTAATCTGATGGTTAATTTATTTTATTTTGAAAATGTATCGTTTTCCAAAATTAAAATTTTCATTTATTTTAAACGATTTCATGCAACAAGAAGGCATTCGTTTAAAGAGCTTCATTAAAAGCAATATGAATCATTAAATTCTATAATTATCTTGTCTATATTTAGCACGCTGGTGACAGCCAAAGTATGTTTTAAATATAATGCTTATGCTTATATTGATTATTTTATTATGTACTTTAGTTATGTTTTGAATATTTATAAATATACCAAGAGATCAAATGATAGTAGCCAGCCGGGTGGTTAACAGTCCTGTTATGGAATGTTATTAAAGGCTTTGATGTATTAAAGGATAATTAAATTATTATCATCATCATTTTCCTTTTTCTCTTAGTTCTAGAGCATCAAAGGCAATGACCTGCATTACCTTCGCTTCACTTAAAATCTATTTTCCGGAAGTTGAAATTCATCCTACATACTTGACGTCGACGTCGAGCTGAAATCCACATAACACGTTTGAGCAGAAATATAATAAAGGCGGGTTATATATATTTGAAATATTGTTCTTCGGTTTTAAGTTGAATTCAAACCATCCGCCTTCAGATTAATTTCCCATATTTGAGAGAAATACTTGGCATTAATTCAAGTGTTTGGTCAGGTCAAAATATTTTATAACTAAGTCATTTTCGACTTAGGATACAAAGAGAAAAAGGAAAGAAATGGGATTTCAATACCAAAACTAACATTTACCGCCATTTTATTCCTTTTATATATAAACATTTGTATAGTGGAAGAAAATATGAATTTAAAATAAAATTCATGACGGATAGGTGGACTTGACCATGTACAATACCTACAACTAACACTTGGCCCGAACGCCCATATCCATAACATGATGTTCTCATTGCCTTTTTGCAGTTAATATGTTAAGTGTTCACTATTTTTTCCTACTTGGCAGAAGCAATTTATGATGACCTCCACTAAAATGTTCTTTAATAAATTAATAGCACGTTAAAAAAAAATATTTTTCATTTTAGATAATCCACAATCACCATTAGCAAATGACGTTGGAACAGCTCCAAACGATAAATTATTAACATCACTGGAAAAACAACTTAGCATCGAAATGAAAGTAAAGAACGGAGCTGAAAATATGATCCAATCGATAACAAGTGGCCATCATGGTCGTGATAAAAAATTACTTGCCGAGGCCCAGCAAATGTTGGCTGACTCAAAGACTAAAATAGAATTTTTAAAATTACGAATATTAAAAGTTCGACAAAACCGCCATTTGAACAAAGTAATTTAACTGAATTTAATTGTGTTGTTGGGATTGTGCTAAAATCTAATCTTCTATAGATTTCCGAAGAAAATGGTGACGGCAGACAGAGAGACCTAGAAACGTCATTAGAGGATCGTGTTGAGGAATTGTTGCATCGTTTAAGAATTGAAGCGGCTGTAGTTGCTGGTGCCAAAAATGTGATAAAAATTCTACAAAATACTAAAGTGCCTGATAAGAAAGCACTTCAAGAGGTCAGTTTTTTTTTCTTTTTTTTTTTTTCTTTAAACATAAACAGCGGTAGCTTAAAATTATAGTTTATTTTGAAAAACATTCATTTTATGTGTGTGGCCGGGTAATATCGCTATATTTTATTTTATAGCCTTAGATTATTGTGTCATATATAACATGAATAATCTAAGGCATTTACCATCAAAATATGTTTTATTTCTTTTATGCTCTGTTGGGTCAATTACATGTAAAAAGTCTCATATGATTTAGATTTTTATGCAACTTGTCACTACAGAATTACAAAACTACTTATAGAGCTTATTAAATTATTTATACAGGCGGCGCTGGAATTTTGTCACGCGACTGTTTTTATTGCACACACGCCATATTAAATGTCAAATGCAAAGCAGTCATGAAATAATAGCTGAAAACAACAAATTATTAGGGAAAAAAAAAACTAGAATTCCGAATTGATGCCTAGAATGTTCTCTAACAAGAAAAAATGTCGTTACTGTTTAGCTTTATATCGGATTTAATCCGAAAGTGTGGATTGTGGTATTATGACAACGCAACACTTGTTGAACTTGAAGACTTCGGTGATGACTAAATCACCGGATATCGAATGTCATAATGCCAAAGTAAACAAATTTTTTCGAATTCGATTTCGTTCGGATTCCATAAAAGACCCCCAAATCAGCGTCTCTTTGAGTTGGAAGGTGTTCTACGAACATTTCTAAACATTTTAAAATCCATATCAGAGAAATGTTGTCAAATACTCTCTTATGATATTTTTTTCCCTTCGTCCAATATAAATTACATACCAACAAGTTGAGAAGTTTCATATTTCAATTTAATTCACGCATTTATGGCTGAAAGCTAAATACAAAAGAGAAAAATACCTCTCAGCATGAATCGCAAGCTGAAATGCCTATGAATCATAAAAAAAAAGGAAAAAATATTATTCGGGAAGTAAAAAACTTAAATCATATACTGTAGGTAGTATTTACCTTTGTCAAAAGTGTAAAAAAAAATTCTTAAAGAAATTTACAAGAAGAATGCCTACAATAATTTATGAAATATTAATTTGAAGACATCCCAAGATTTTCCTGTTATTACAAATGCAACAATTAAAAATTATAAATGGGAACATCTCACCTAACAGGAATTCGATCGTTGAAAAGAATTTAACATTTTTCTGGCAAAAGAAAATGCTAAAAAAGTAGCAGACCCAAATATAATTATGAGTTTTGAATTTTTTCTTTTCTCACGTCGTGACGTCAGTCTAGCTTTATTTCATTAACATTGCTTGTCCATTATAAAGACACAATAATTTGTACCTACAAACGATTTTTGTTATTGTGTATAGTCGTCTGTTGAGGTCGCCAAACAAGCGACACACAAAAAAAAACCTAATTTGGTTTTAATTGCGGACAGCTGTTGTTGTTACCCTAATCCAAAAAAAAAACCATTTAAAAAACACGTATTTTTAAAAAATAAGTGTTAGATGGAGTCCATATCTTAATAGATAAAAATGTACAGCCAAAAATGGGAAAATTTTCCAAAAATTCTATTAGCATATTGGACCACAAAACTCTCCACAGTTTTATTGCCATAACGCATTTTCCCTGTCAGTTTTGAGTTTTTAGCTTATCGAACGTTACAAAGGAAGTTATGCCGACGGAAGTGATTCAATAATGATTTATACAAATATATGTAATTACACAGCAGTGCAGTGTACATTGCGTGACTCAACATTTATTGTGATGAGAGTTACACATTACAAATTGTGAATTTGTGACGGACATTGCATAGGCGGGTAAATTAACATCTTCTGTCGATGCACTATGGAAAAAATAAATTTAAAATAATGGTGATTGAGGGAGCTGGATTAGAGCGAGTTGAAAAAATATCGATAAGAATCCATAAATAGCCCATGCCCATGCCAGTGGTTCCAAAATTATGATTTATTGAAGTTGACACAAATCAAAAACGTTCCTACTCTCATACATGACTGTAATACAATTTGATTGGTCGCCATTACACAGGCCAACACTTTTGGCCAACAAACCGGTTTTATAGGCAAGCGGGACCTAAAGTAAAGAGAGAACGGGCAACACTTTTCTTGTTAAAACCGGTTTGTTGGCCAAAAGTGTTGGCCTGTGTAAATATTGACCAAGATTCTCATTCATTCTTCTATTCTATAAAAAGATTTAAGAACATAATAGGAGATTATGTGTAATTCGGTTTACTTATTGATTCGAACTATTTCGACCATATTTTTAAGTAAAAAAAAATTATCATCTAAACTTTTTCTAAACACTTAGTTTTTCTAACGTTTGTAATTATCCGGAAAGAATAATTGATAACCAATAAACAAAAAAAACAATTACAAAAGTGACTTATCGTGGCTTAATTTCCGCAAAATGTTTCACTTCATTAACACATTACTATGGTTGTGAAAAAGAGTATCACTTAAGTATTGTTTATTTTCGAAAAACTACCAAGTGCCTACATATAAATAACTCATTTTAATCGAAATTATTTATTTTCAGTGTAATTCTCGTATTGTATTTGCAAAGAGCTTAAAATAATTTCTTGCTTTTTTGCGGAAATGTGAAAATGTATGTTGTGGGTAAATCGTACACAGTATACAAATAAGAAAATTAAATTTGTAAGGTTTCTGCCACTGCAAGTCTGTACACGTACACACCGTACACACGTAGGCATTAAGTAATAAATTACATATTTCTGAAAGGAATTTAGAAGCACGCAAATTTATTTACCAAGAACATTTTCGAAACGAAAAATCGAAATCGTAAATATTCTATTTAACCAGTAAAGAAGAAATAATTGACTATGCCGATTATAATATATCCGTATTTGTATTTGTTTTATTATCTACGATTTTGTCTATACAACAAATATATTGAGTAAATTTAAATCCCTATAAATGACATACAATTGATTGTAGCGCCTTAACGATAGGTCGTGGAACTTTTTGGTCTATTAATGAAATCGTCATTTTTTTTAGTTTAACATCATACGGGTATAGAAACTGCCTTAATCTTAGTTCTGCTTTGATTGTTTAACTTTCATCACAAACTAAGAACTTTCCAAAATAAACTTCATAATAAACTCCAAAGAAATAATCTGTTCATCAAAGTTTTCGATATTGGGTATTAATTTCTTTGAATCCTGTCTGATAGTTTTTAATTTGGATTAGATTAGATAAGATGTGTAGATTAAATTCCTTATTTAATTGTTCGATTATATGGATTTCTGATTATACGGATTCCTTTATGGATACGAAGACGTAAACATTTTTTAAGACGAAAGGACAAACATTTTTTTGTTTAAAAAATGTCATAATCAGAATTTTGTAGAGCCAATCAGAATTGATGGAAATCCATTTATTATGTTATTTCTTTCGCCAAGTTCCATATGCTCGTTATTATTCCTTGATTTTTCTTTGTACCTGATTTCTATATACCCATTTAATCGTAATAATCATCAAGATTCTCCACTATATAATTGTTTTCTCTTTGCATCTATTCCATTTCCATTTTCAGTAAACGATAAATTTTAAATTGATTTTTCTGTTATTGAAAAATATTTTAATTATTTTCTACACCTAAATTTTCACAATAACGATTACATAACTTGTTGTATGATATTGCAATAAATTGCAGTATGTATATTATATGCACTTACCTGCACGTGCACCTTGACCAATGCCAATTATCATTTCCGTTTATGTTTGCAACTTTAAGGTCAGTTTGAACATTTTCTGTAGATTATTAAACTTAGTTAGGTATGAATATCTCATTATCTTATAGACTTACCAATTTGCATGTAGAATGTAGGTATATTTGATTTTTTCATAATACGTTTCTATGGAAATGTCGACGAATTCAAAGTTTTATACGAAAAATGAGTAAACTGTTACATTGATTTAGTTATATTTGTCCATAACTCATAGTTTTAATAATTTGTTTTTTGCTGGGAAGCATATTTGTACTATTTTCTAAAAAATTAAAGTTGAAAAACTCAGTGGCGGTTCGTGGAATTTTGACCAAAGAATTTAAAATATTAATTATTTTGCTGCTAATGTTCTTGTGGTCCCATTTAATGTGTGTAATTCCTTCATTTTATATGTTATAGGTATATGCTGGACCACTTATACTATCAATTTTCATTACCGATACTTTCATAATTTGTTTATTTTTTGTAGGGTTCTTGTTGTTTGCAGCTATTCTTATGATCGTTTATTGGAAGAGTTTTCTACGGGCCAGGCTACTATTTCAAAATACACAAACAATACCTTTAAAATACAATAGGGAAAGGACTGCGCTCTTACAATGGAATACTGTGGTCGGGGGTGGGTTGTATCAATAGAACTTGTTAAAAACCGCATATAGGAATGCAACCGCTCCATTTTTAATATTTTTTGCAAAAAGACCGACTTTTGCTTCTGGTAGATTTATTGCAAACAATAATGAAATGATCTGCCTACAACTAGCAAAATAGATTGACGTTACTGATTGCCGTGTAGCTGTAGAGTGCAATAGTAGCTCAAGTCTAAATGATCTGTTATTACTTTGCAGTGCTAAGAATTTTTTTAAACCGTGGTATTCGTAGCATTTTTAACCACTATAAAATTATCTACTCCTCTTTTATTTTTAAAAAATTGTTGATTTAAAAATATCACTTATTTTAAACATAATAAACCATTTTCCTCATTTTAATATAAACAATTTTTTTTTTTTTAAATTCATTCAGAAATATTTTAAAATGACACTTAAAACTGAACAAATTTAGTGTCCATTAAATGTTTTTTAATGGCGTCCAGATTTTGTTAAATGTTGGGTATTTTTATTATAAAATCATAGAGTAACAAACAATTTTTTTTTTTGTTCAACTGATGTTTAATTTAAATTCATCTCATTCATATGTTCGTTCGCTCAACTGACCTAATAAATTTTCTAAAGAAGAGCGAAAGTTTTTCCAACACTGTAAAAACACAAATCCCAGTAAAATTGTTCAATTTTTGATGTTTGTTTTTCACATTTTCACATCATCTACGGAGAGTTTCACACAGTACATTATTAACATATGCTCGCTGAGGATAGGCACCACATACATCAACAGGTCTAATTTTAAACAAACACAGAGAAAATTTAATTCTCATTTTCACACACTCCTCTACTCTCTCACTTACTATTTCTCCGGTTTTTTGTTTTTTTTTTTCATATCATACACGACAAAGAATTGAGGAACATTTATTTTTCTTTTTTTAAACAAACGTCAAGGAAATCAAATGATTTTTCGAAGTAATATGTCTGATTATTTGCAATCCTCAGTTAAGTTGTTCAATTAAATTGATAGTATAAAAATGGATTGCGTAATAAACTTTAATGTTCGGACGTGTGCGTTTTTTTAAAGTGAGACATTGATAATTGGCGCACGATTTTTTAATTTTCAAAGAACATTTTCGAATGATTTCTCAATTTTATGGATTTAATTTGTGTTTGTTATGTGTGCATATAGTGAATTTTTCTTTTTTTAGATGGAATATTTTCGTATTCAAAATCTTACTTAAAGACGACTATTCGAAGTGAATTTATATCTTATTATTTGACCTAGTTAATTAATAAATATTATTTCAATATTGCCCTAGTTAATTAATGAAAATAGTTTTTGATCACAATATTACTTATAAATATACCGAAAATCATATCATTTAATTCTTAATAATAATATTCAATAAATAGTTAAAAATAGATTTTTTTTAGCGATGATCATTTGAACATTAAAGATAAATTATCACCAGATTTGACATAAATATCGTTGTTATGTAGTTGATTCGATTAGACTTTTATTTTTTTCGAAATTACGCATTCCTAATGTTAGACAAGAAAACTGACATACTAATGTTCATGTTACAGACAACAAAAATCGTAGACAGTTCGGTGGGAATAGTGCGACAATTATTGTCATAACTGTAAAAAAAAATACTCAAAATTCTTAGCGATATTTAAATTAAATTAAATGTTCCATTGGGATTTTGTCTAAAAATAAATTTTAAATAAAACTGTAACTGTGATTTTGGTATGCCTCTTTTAACCTAATAAGTTCTTAGTTTTTTTTTTTTTTAAAGCTTGCACATCGTCCATTAATTATGGATAAATCATAGTTTTTTGTGTAGTGGCTATTTTTGAACAAATTAATTAGAGTGTCTCTATTTGTATGTACTTTAGTTTATGAGATGGTTACTTTTTGACTATTTCGTAGTAACTACTATTATCAACCATGTAGTAATAATTTCTCTTCATCAGTGGATCAGTGGAACCAATTATTATTGTATATGAATAGATGAACGTCATTTATTGTTGATGTTTACGAATCCGTATAATATTTTTGAAAGACGCTTCAAAAACTTTCACAACCATAAATTGTCTTCTCTCATTAATTTAAAAAACTACTTGCTTCGCTCGCGAAAATTACAAATACGTTATTGTGATTCCTTATTTCTCCCATATTTTTTTTTTTTGCAGCAATATTTTATTATTCGGGAGGAATTCACATCACCTTTAATCATTCTTCGACTCACTTTTTGCAGCCATCGTATTTCTCTTAAAACTGATAAATGAAATTGATTGTTTGCACAATTACTGTTCCGGAAACATTTTAAGACTTTCGTTGGATGTCTACTGGTGTCCGGTGACCAATACTGATGATCGATATAAATACTGGCACTTTCTTGGATTTATCCTTGACATATCCATGGATTTTCTTCGACAAATTTCAGAATTTCTATGGATTATTTTTTTGGATATTTCCACGGGTTTATACGGGTGGATTTTCTCAAACAATCCGTATAGTACCGTACATGTACCATAATTCCAATTCAAAATTCAAGCAGTGGATATTAGAGTATAGTTCGAAATAATAATAATAAAAAAAAAACAATAACAAACAGTATGACAGGCCAAGGGAACATTGATTAATTGAAATAACGGTAAATTCTAAATTTAGAACTAATGACGTCGGTTATCGGTGTTTGTATCGCTCAACAATATTTTAAAATAAAGTTCATATAGTAAATTTTCTACGTAACAGCACCATATTTCTTGTCATTTTATAACTGACCTCATTAACCTTTCTCTAAGATTAGTTAGTTAGTTGTTGGATATGCTACTTCATTGCTCCATATAATAAATTCTTCTTTCCGTTATAATCCTACATTTATTAGTGTAGTAGATTTATTTATTACTTCTTCTTCATCTCTGTTCTATTTTATAAATAAATCCTACAAAAAAATGTTACAAAACTTTTTCTGGGACTCTGTTATGTAGGTACATGTGTAACGAACTTGAACTATTTGTTGATCTATTGCGGTTATTTAAAAAAAAAACAAAAAAACAAAAACAAAAATATGTAAAAGGTACAAAAAACCCAAAAATAATCTCGTCAAAATAAAAAAAAAAAAAAACCCGACAAGTCTTAAGATTATTTATTGTCTTTGTTTAAGTCACAGAAAAGTACTATGCACAGGTGTTTACACTACATATGTATTGTAGGTACGCTAAAGATATTTATTTTAAACCTAGACTATTAAAAGGCTATTGACTTTTTGTTGTTGTTTATTGCGCACTTACCGTGATGTGAATGTGAAAAAAGTGAAAGTGAAAATGTATTTTATCAAATAAATGCCAACATACGTGCAATGATGGCAGATAATAGACCTGAGCTAACAGCTGAGTGGACTGTTCATGCACAATTAACAATATCACGACCAAATAAACAGCAGTCGGCTAGTCATTCAACGGCTGCAAACGATCCAAATCGACAACAGCAATCTGGTCCCGTTCATGTTGTATACAAATGGAGTACAGATGACACAAAAACTTCGGATCCATTCAATGCAAATGCAACATTTACCGAAAGTACATTTGCAGCATCCGAACAAACGGCAAAGGTTTGATATTTGATGTTTCCATATAATTGATGACTGTTCCTTTCGTTTTTAGGCGAAAAATGACAGTTTTCATTCGACCGGTATTCCGCCCTCAGATTCTGGTTTTAGTACAACAACAAATGCATCAAAACATGCCAGCCAGTCGGCTGCATATGATGCAAAATGTCGTAGTACATGTAGTATTGTTTTGTCTGCGTGTACCGATTTAATTCCATTCAAATTAGAACCGACCGATTATAGTGTTTTGTCGGAGCAGGTACAGTGTGGGTGCACTTTTAACATTTGAGATTAATCAGTTTTTAAAAGTATTTTCGATTTACATATAGAATATGTTTTGTGACCTCGTTCTCCTTAATAGAAACGGCCCTGTCCAATATTCAAGAGTTCAGTTTGGTTAGCTTTTTTATTCTGCTAGTGCGGGCTACTAAAATAGTCTTATGATCATGTAATTTGTAAAACTGAAAAATACTTTTAGGAATTGATTAAGATCTTTGATCTCTTTTAAATTAAAATAAAAGTGCCATAAACGTTTTAAATTTATATGTAGCCCAATTCTCATTGCGATGTTCAATCGGAAGTTGTAAGAGGTGTACAGTTTCTCAATGTCAAAGATGCATTTTCGCAAACCAGCGATACAGAAAAGAAAAAATCGGAAAAAAATCTGGCTGATAGTAAAAAACGTCGTCCATACAATTACAGACGAACAACCGATTCTATATTAGCGTCACCACCTATGGCTGCTGAGGAGGGAAAAACCTTTTCGGTGAAATTCTTCATATTTCTCAAGGTTATTTATCCATTTTTTTTTCTATAGCCCTCTAGACGACTTTCTCGATCACCAGCAATGTATAATTCTCCATTGAGTAATTTATCACCTTCATCATCAATCGTAAATAGAAGTAGTAGCTCCAAAAAACCACCACGTACCGTTCATATAGATGTTTACTGTACCGGTTCGGATGCAGACGATACATCAACGGAAACCTCATCGGAGGATGTATTTGAACAGGAATCAAATACCACCCATCAAACTGTTATCGAATCTAATTTAATGAGATTGCATCATATGCGAATCGATGACGAAGACAATTTACCGCGTCGTTTAGCCAATCAAACTATTCAAAAAACAACCAGTCGACCGACCAGTAAATTACAGCGAATTTTACTATCAAAATCAAATTCCAAAGAAGAAATAAGTGAATCGAAACAATTACTATTCAACAAACATATTGGCGATCAAACGAAACAAATTTTTGGCCGACATCGATTTGCCTACCACAAAGATCCCAGTGATGATTGTCTAAGTTCAAATTATCCAAATTCTTCTCATTCAACGGTTCGTGATCTAACATGCAGCAGTGTGTCCAGTGCCATTGCATCGAGTCCACTGTTAAATGATGATTTTGAATCTTCATGGAGAGATACGGACGGTGATTTATGTAATCAACAATCTGGCAATAGTATTGCACAGTCGGATTTCAGTTTTGATTATGATAACGGAACGGATCGGCAGCGAATCAAACAAATGGACGATATGTGGTCAAAAGCGCAAACGACATGGCGATCACCAGAAAAAGAGCGGAAATTTTTGTTGCAACAAAAGAAAATGATTGAATTCATGCATCAAAATGATAAACTAATAGAAGAGGATAGTCAAACGACTGCTATGCCATCAAATACCAATCAACGATTTTCGATGAGTGATACACCGAAGATTAATGTAATCGATGAATATTCACCAATGCCAAAATACACACCAAACTATATGGTGACATCGGCTGACGGAAAACTTCAATCAACTGGTGTTGAGCAACATAAAAAAATACTGTTCATACCAAGCTATAGCACGTACAGTCAGTCCGCTTCGTCACATACATTTAATCATTGGTCACGGGCCAAGAAATTCGGTGAGGTTATACGAAAAGCTGGACATCATTTTGGTCCGGCCAAAAATCCCGATTGTCAGTGTGAGCATTGTCGAAGATGGATGGTAGAACGGGAACAGGGTAGACGACGTGCTTCATCTACTGGTGATGTTCCATATATGCATTCGTCGAAGTTTTGGCTATTCCGTCAAAGGCCTGAGTAAAAACAATAATTTCGATTCTAATAGTATGTAATGCATATTTTTTATCTATGCAATATTTTTTTTAAATAAAGAACATACTCGTACATATTTCATACATAAGGATTTTGATATTTTCTCTCTTTTCTTTTTAGAGTACATATTATCAATTTGTCTCATTTTATTTAGGATATAAGCACTGAAACAGTCCCAAAATCTTTTTTTACAGAATTACCTTGAATTTCATGTCTTAGAACAGACTTACACGTGAAATTTGTAAATACGTCTACACTAAAGCTAGAGATTAGTACTAAACATAAAATGAAGTTTGGATACAGTGCAGTAAAATTTTGAGCATGCGAGAACAATTTTTATTTATGAAAATTCAAGTTACTTTTTTAAGTTTATATAGTAGTAGTATTCGGAACACACACAAAATCGAATGCTATAAACTCTAACTACCAAATCGTTTTTATTACTATAAAATATCACTAATTATTCATCAAAAAAAAAAAAACTAGGCTCAAGTACGACTATCAGAGTCATCAAGAAAATTAGATTTACTACGTTATTCATTAGACATACGAAGACAAGAACTTCCACCGGAATCAGCTGCCGCTCAGCAATTAAAGCGTGAGCTACAAAATGTTCAAGCATCAAGTCCAGTTCCTGTTGCCTATACATCACTTCAACCGTTTCGCGTTGGCATGGAAGGTAAACCATACAATAGTGTATCGTCGTTAGGCAGATGTGCAGCTGTTAGTGGTAAACTAGAGGTACGTTTAATGGGATGTCAAGGTCTGTTGGAAGAAGTACCCGGACGATCGCGACGCGACAAAGACAATAATTCGAGCCCTGGAGATTTACGAAGTTTTGTGAAAGGAGTAACAAGTAAATTAGATTTGTTTTGTTTTTTGTTGTTGGCGGGAATTTTTTTAATTTTGTTTTTTTTTGTGTTTCTTTACAGGTCGCAGTTCATCAAAAAGCTATAGCGTTAAGGATGAAACATCTTTAGATATAATGGCTGTTATAAAATTAGATAATATAACAGTTGCTCAAACTTCATGGAAACCATGCTCACAACAAGCCTGGGATCAGCGTTTTTCTATAGACCTAGATCGATCGAGAGAACTTGAAATTGGTATATATTGGCGTGATTGGCGTTCACTATGTGCCGTTAAATTTTTACGTTTAGAGGAATTTATTGATGATATTAGACATGGTATGGTTTTGCAGCTAGAACCACAGGGTTTATTATTTGCTGAAATAAAATTTTTAAATCCAATGATCTCAAGAAAGCCAAAATTGCAACGACAAAGAATGATATTTAATAAAACACAGGTTTTTTTAACAAACACTAATCTAGATTGAATTAATATTTTAATTAACTATTGTGATAAATTTAGGTTAAAAATATTCCCAGAGCAAAACAAATGAATATTAATATAGCTACATGGGGTCGTTTGCTCAAACGGAATACACCGACAATACAAAATCAACAGAGCTCCGATTTAGCTAGACACTCACCGTCAAACGATTCATTTTCTTCCAATGCTCAACCACTTCAACTCGTCTTTGAGACAACGTCCGATGAATTTGAAACAGTTGTGGCACCGGGTGAAAATCCCGATTTTAATGTTATCGGTCTTAGTGGTGCACGTCCTTTAGGTAATTTTGTTTTTGTTTTTTTAATATATTAGTTTAATTTATTAATATTTTAGGAATGTCTGGTGTTACAACACTCCCTCCGGACAGTCCATCCACAAATCAGCCAAGTCCAAACAATAACGTAGTTTTACCACCTAAGCCACAGCATTTAGCCACACATCCATCTAGTTTTCGGCAACAAAAGAAACCACCAATGCCCTCGCCGCCATTGCCATTGCCGCCATCTCGAATGGATCCAGAGGTGAGTGAAAGTTCTCCAAAAAAAAAAATTTATGTGGGATAACTGTGGGATTGTAATCTATGTAAAATGTATAAGTGGTTTTGGTAAACTATTCAATTTCTGCTCCAAAACAAAAAGGGAAAAATCTATTCCAATTATTTATAGATGCAAAAATCTTTCAGTCATTTACAAACAAAAAATCTAAATTTAACAATAACGATCGCTTAGGTAATCCAAAACTAAACCAAAAGCCAAAAAAAAAACCAAACAAAAACATTTTATTTTAAAAATCTGCATCGCTTTTTATCGACGCAGTTACAGAGTGCACTACGAGAATTTGATTTTCTTCATCAAGTCGATCGACAGCATACAATTATACAACCGCCGCCATCGTCAACGTTGTCATCAACACCACACCAGAGGCCACATTTATCGTTTACATCCAATGCATATCATCTGCCAGTACTGTCAATGCCACCGGTAATTTTAATGGGCGGTGGTAATGGATCTATGCCGCCAAGTCCTATTGTCGAAATGCCTCCATCGCCGGCTCCCAGTAATATGATGTTTGTCGAATTTCCTGATGATGATATCGTCGAGGTCAGAATGGAATTTATAATTTTTTTTTTTTTTATTATTCTTGCTGAATGCTTTAGTCAAATTGACTTTTCGTTTCTTGATAAAAAAAAAAAGAAAAAAAAGAAAAAAAAATTATGAAAATGGTAATATGAAGGAAAAGTTGTGAAAAGTTTTGTTTCTTTATCATATTTCAGCGATATCGATCTCTATTTTTGGTGTCCTATCGTCTTGTTGTGAATAAATTCGATACTAAGATGAATATCAATGCAGAACGTGCGTCCCTGTTTCTTACAACCATGTGTATATCGAATTTCTATAAATTACTTAAGATGTTCATAGTCATCATGGTTTTTCGCAATCCATCTTATCTTCTTTTTTATGGATCAGAGCTCTTTCCACCATTCCATTGGCCAACAATCCGTTTTATCTAATCATTGTTGATGGTTCGGTAGTTATTCGGATATTCATCGGGTCTCTTATTGTTTCTATGCTTTTTGTGATACAATAAATTTGGCGAGGCGTCGGTCAACTATCGCTATTTGTGTCATTTCAAGGGTATGCCACTAATAGCAGATCCCACTTACATACAATTTAAGAATAATTTTATTTATAAGTCTTTTTCCATTTTCAATTTTTCTTCAAGAACAGTTTGTCTGTTCAAAATTGAAAATTATTTTCAATATTCGCAATATCAACTCAAAAGTAATGGCTGACATTATTTCAAAATGGCGTAAGTCACCAATGTGTTTCTAATCATGTGTGTGGGAGTGGGGCGATCATAATCAAAATTATAAAACATTTTCTATCCAAACTGGTAATTTACAACTTTTCCGTCATTTTCCAATTAACTTTAATTATCCATGGACTATGATGAAAAATATTTTGACTAAAGTAAGGTATTACAAATATTTTATAAAATCCATTTTATAATAGTTGCGCGATGTATGTATTTTGTTGTTTTGGGGTTATTTGCTATTGTTTATAAACATTAAAAAAAAAAACAAAACAAAAATGTTTGTTTCAAAGAATATTTCAAACATTTCTCATTACCTTTAATAAAATTTAATTATTTCTATTAATGTTTTGGTGATGGTTATATTTGCATGCAATTTATTTCACTTCTGCTTTATAAAATCGGATAAAATTGATGATGAGTATCGTACCTAACTGTTGTTTAGTCTAAAATCTAAATTATGGATGATACGTCAATATTGACAATATTTATTAAAAAATAATTTTTTTATATGTTATCACTAACAGATATTAACCAAACCATGATTAACTTGTAAAAAGGACATTATCCTTGACCATTTTTTTATCATTCTCATTTATATTTTCATAAATCTAATATATTTTCCTTCCTTCTGATTTACAGTACCTGACCAGTAAATTGCACGCATCCTCCATGTATCCTATATGTATTAAGAGTGCGTGCAATTCATATTATTTTTATTTAAATTTAAATCATTGGGCCATTTGCCCGAAACCACTTTAGTCGACTTAAGTTCCCTAGAAAAATGACCATAAATGGCATTGTTTTTCCTCTCTGTCAACTTTCCAAGCTATGCTGGCAAATGACCACAGAAATTATATCGCAACAGTGCTAGGCTTCCAATTCAGAAATTTACATTTCTGGAGCTTTTCAATGGTTTCTAACTAGAATGTTTAGTTTAGGAGATTGTTTGTGAAAAAGAAAAAAAATGAATATTAATGTGTGAAAAATTACGTAAAAATGACGTACAAATTTTTTAGTGAAAAATTGCCACCTCAAAGTTAGGCTTTTGCGTCTCGTGCGTGTGAATTGAATACACCAAAAAAGTCCAATGGCAGCCATTTTCTATTTTAACACTACTGCTACAAGTAACTAATTGAATCCACTGTGACGAAATTAGCTGCATTATAATTCAAGTACAATTACTGAAGTGCTGCAAGCAGAGATTAAAAAAAAAACAAAAAACAAAATGGCAGTTTTGGTGGGAACGGTATCGATATAGTGTACCAGTAGATCTATGAATCTATTTCAGTTTTCAATTTTAAATTTATTCGAACATTGACCAAAAAAATGGTCAAGTTAAAACCTAAGATTTTATATTGTAATTTTTAGGGTAATCTGACAATCTGCTGCCAAAAATGCTTTTTCATATTTTTTTAATTTTAGTTTATTAACATTAATTAATCAAAGGAGCTACAATTAAAAATTTCGTATGGCATTGAATTAATTTTTAATATTATTTGGGGGTACGTTTTAATGGATGAGCTACATTAGGTCCCAGGATAATGTTTATTTTTATGCAAAGGAGATGTTTTAATATGGATACAAAATTACATAATTTGTTCTTTTCATAAGTAGAACGAGACTTGATTTTTGGTTCACGATCCATGAAAACGTTCCCATCAAATTTTAAACATGATTAATATTAATGTACAGTTAAGGTTAAGTTATTATTAGTTCATTTTGCGAAAATAAATTGTCTAAATTGGTCAATATTAATTTATTGTAATTTATAAAAAAAAGGGTTTACATTCCGAAGTTAGAACCGAAAAAAAAAATTTATTATTTTGATAAGATTTTTAATAAAAGGGATGAGATCTTGTATTCCCTTTAAGTGACCTCTGAGACTATAATTGGTGTTTTTTCCAAATAGCACTTTCGGACGAAGAAAGTGGTATTTTTTGGCTGGAATCTAAACTTGAGTTCCCATATATTGTGTAAGCCTTGAAAAAGAATCGGCAACAAGTAAAGTTGTGTTTCAAAATTGACCTAGATTCCAGCCAAAAAATAGCACTTTCTTCGTCCGAAAGTGCTATTTGGAAAAAATACCAATTAATTATTTTGATTATAACTTTGATAACGTGCAGCTACAATTTTGAAAAATTTGTTATATAATTGTTTTTATGCAAAACCATATTAGACGATAAGGATTGATCTTCTGAGTCACAATGCTATGTTTTGAAATATTTTTAAATGATTTATTATCTACATAAGTATGTTTGCAATGCATATATATGTACATTTTCATATTGTAAATGTATTAGTAGGTTATTTCCAAAATCTGTTTACTTACAATTTGTATGGAAAATTGACCATTCAAATGGCATTGGTTAGTTGATCAGTAAAATTTATAGTGAAAGCAATTAATCTAAGACACAGTTCCGTTTAGGTGTGGTTTAATTAATTAATAAATAAAATCGGTTGATCGAAAATTAAGTAAAATAGTCATTGTAGGTAATCAGTGACTCTCGTGTGGTTGACTATAATCTTGGAAGTGTAGAAAAACAATATTCCGATAATATTTATTATTATGAATAAATTGTTTGTTTCACGTCCGCTATCATCTGTAAGTCAATAGAAATAATTGTAATATTTGAATTTGCGCTTATATACTGGCGCAAGTGGTGTCCATTGTTCCATTTTAAAGACAATGAAAATAGGTCACCATTTTTTTCTGCTTCTATTTTACTTCAAAATTTAAAAAAATTCTCATACAAATTGAGAATACGTTACTCACCTGTAAACCAATTATGTTTATTTTTCGCAAAATGGACTCGTTTATAGCATGGATATTTTAAGAACATAAAGAAGAAGCACAATGTAAGTATAGGGACTTGTAGAGCAAATGTTAGATTTGCTGATTTTCGGTTTATTAATTACTGAACTCTCGATGATCGGTGAGTTTTTTTTTTTTATTTTTGTCCACTGCAAGCCAACTAATGAAAATTGATACATTTTGATTTCAATTGCATTTTTATGCAACGCGGTGGACAAAAAAAATCGCAATTTTATCGATTAATTTTGTTTATCTTTCTTCCAAAACTTCCCGAAAATCTCTCTCATTGCATTGTGCTTCTGGAATGAATATTTTAGTATACATTAATATCGTAGTAAAACAAAACCCGAATAACATTTTTTTTAATGCCCAGTTGATTTGATATCGTAATGACGTAATGCCTAACTAATGCCTACATTTTCGATCATTATTCATATAAACAACCAAATCAACATCATAAAACCCGCAAAAACAAAATATCGATCATGCCCAAACAATATTATGCTTTTTACATTTCAGTTAATTCAACCGTTTGACAATCTTGCGGTCAATAATAATCCTCAGTATGTGCCAGCATCGCCAATTGTCCTACAACCAACAACACCACAATTTTATCCACAACAAATGCATCCTCAACCATTTCCGCAACAATTGCAGCAGCAGCAACAACAACAACAACCACCACCACAACAACAACAACAATCACAGCAGCAACAGCAGCAGCAACAACAACAACAACAAATGCAACCGGATGGTATGCCAGCGGCAGCTAATAGAAGACAAGTGGCACGTAGTTTACAATATAAAGACAGTGCCTATGAATCACGTCGTCATTCTCAATCGGGTGGCTTAAATGTTGATAGTTTTCGATTGCTCAGTGTGTTGGGTCGTGGACATTTTGGAAAAGTTATTTTGTCACAATACAAAAATACTGGTACGAATGTGACGCCATTTTTATTATATCGGATTCTTTGATTCGCAATTTTATATTTCAGGTGAATACTTTGCAATTAAGGCATTGAAGAAAGGCGATATTATATCGAGAGATGAAGTGGAATCTTTACTTAGTGAAAAACGAATATTTGAAGTGGCCAATACAATGCGTCATCCATTTTTAGTAAATTTATTTGCATGCTTTCAAACTGATGTAAGTATTAAAATAGCTAACTTATAGTAGTTACGCGGATATTACTTTAGAATTTAATTTGATTGAAAGGTCCGTGATGTGATAAATTAACATTGGACTGAAGATCATTAGAAAAATAATTACCCTTGGTCTATATCAATTAATATATGCGATCCCGAATACTCTTTACATAGATTTTCTGCAAAGCTCGAATTATTTTTACTTCCAGTAGCTTAAGAGATATGATTTTTTCTAAGATTATGATGGATGTGTAAGGGAAAATTGGGAAAATTACCGAGCACGAAATCGCATCGAATTCTGAATTTAGTCAAAATACATTCAGAATAGGCAAAGAATTTATATCATTTTCATGCATTTTATTGACATCTCCATGGCATAATATTTTATTCTTCCTTTTTTTTTCCTTTCTTACAGCAACATGTCTGTTTTGTTATGGAATACGCAGCTGGCGGTGATTTAATGATGCACATACACACCGACGTATTTACCGAACCGAGAGCTGTATTTTATGCAGCCTGCGTTGTGCTCGGTTTACAATATTTACATGAAAGCAAAATAATTTATAGAGATTTGAAATTAGACAATTTATTGCTGGATACCGAAGGTTATGTGAAAATAGCCGATTTTGGTTTGTGCAAAGAAGGAATGGGTTTTGGCGATCGAACCGGCACATTTTGTGGTACACCGGAATTCCTAGCACCGGAAGTATTAACAGAAACGTCATATACGAGAGCTGTGGATTGGTGGGGTTTAGGTGTTTTAATATTTGAAATGCTTGTTGGCGAGGTAAACTTGAAAATAGTGTAAACGATTTTTTTGTATTGGAACGTTATTTTTGATGGCCGGTCATTTATTTTCAGTCACCTTTTCCCGGTGATGATGAGGAAGAAGTATTCGATTCAATTGTAAACGATGAAGTTCGATATCCACGATTTTTATCACTGGAAGCCATAGCAATAATGCGCCGAGTAAATTTAATTTTGCTATTACGATCACTTTTAACAAATATTTATAAATTCTTTTTTTTGTTGTTGTTGTTGCGGTTTAGCTTCTACGCAAAAATCCTGAACGACGGTTGGGCTCATCGGAACGGGATGCTGAGGATGTAAAGAAACAGGCATTTTTCCGACATATAGCTTGGGATGATTTGCTATTAAGAAAAGTTAAGCCACCATTTGTTCCAACTATTGTAAGTATATAGTAACTTTTGTCTTTTAAAAATGTGGGGATTGGTGTAAAAGAAGGGATGAATTAATCTTCATAGTAGAACCTCGTTAATGCGAACTAATTGGGGTCCGGATTAAAACAAAATACCTAAAAAATGAGTAAATGAATAGTTAAAACAACCTGAAAATGTCTCTCTGTCTTCCTTAAGCCAAGTCCAGTTAAAGGGGTCTGGATTAATAAGGTTCTACTGTATTTGTGTCAACACTGTTTCTGTTTCTTTATTTAGTAAAAGTTCAACATTAAATTCTAACCAAATAAAAAATTTTACAAATTTTTTGGCTAACCCTTTCAGGGTTCAAAAATGTTTGACCTTATGCAAAAAAAAATAAATATTATTATTATTTTGGGTTCAGAGTGAACGGGACGATTTGAACTGTTTATCTAAAGATCAATCGTTCCAACGGCTAACGTGAATTCGACTGACCTTTCGGTGTCGTACTTGTCCAAAAGGGGACCATTTCTAAATTCATTAGACAATATTACATTGGGCATACCGGTTGAAACGTTCAAATAACACCATTACTGCAAAATTAATGTTTCCACAATTTTCACACAGCGCCATATGGAAGATGTTTCAAATTTTGACGAAGAATTTACCTCTGAAAAACCTCAGCTAACACCACCAAAGGAGCCACGACACATGTCCGATGATGAGCAAAATTATTTCAAAGACTTTACATATATGGCAGATTGGTGTTAAATTTACTGCAAGATCAAACGAAAAAAAAAAACAAAAAACAAAAAAAAACTCAACTATTAAAAACAAAACAAAAAATAAAAGGTAATTAAATAAAGGTAAAAATAAAATCATGTGATTAAAATAAGGTTTCAAAAAACAAAAGAATATTTTAAAATTGTTAACATTTTAAAAATGTTTTGCATTTTTGCCGAAACTAAAATTAAAGTTTAAAAGTTTAAATAGTAGTTCAATTGTTTTTGTTGACATTTTTTTTTTTATTTTTTACGGTTTATTTAAAAATAAACAAAAAACAATGTCATAAGCATGTTAAAAATATATAATAAAAACATTTTTATGAGTATCAAACACCAGAGATTTGTAATTAATAAGCTCTAGCCACTAGTCGCCAATAT
>JANSTT010020930.1:0-46154 GCA_026745375.1 Platyura marginata | reverse complement strand
ACCCCCCCCCCCCCCCCCCCCCCCCCCCCCCCCCCCCCCCCCCCCACCGCACCCCCTCCCCCCCCTTCCCCCCACCCGCCCTGCCCCCCCCCTCCCCCCCCCCCCCCGGCATGCACACACCCCCCCGACCCCCCCTCCCCTACACCCCCACCCACCCACCCCCCTTCCCCCATTTAACTATACATACGCATACACACTTCTTTTTTTCCCACCCCGCAAATAAATGCGACGGAATCCAATTTGCCAAAGCTCTTTTCCATTTTCTAAATATTAATCTACTTTGATGCCTAAGAAACCAGTTAAACATTTAAGAACTCATGAAATGAATTAAATTAATTATGCTCAAAGATATAAAAATAAATAAAACCAACGAGACGACGAACCGTACTTAATCCTTCAATATATACCATTTCAAAGGATCAAAAGTATTCAATCTTTTACTCATTTTGAGGGATCAAATGTTTTCTGCCGCGCCGTCCTATACTACGTCAATCTCTCTTTGTCTCTCGCTCTCTCTCTTTCTCTCTCTCTCAACTCATTTCGGAAGGATTTGCATATTGAATCAGTTTTAGAAACTTGGGTGCGGTGTTTTTTCATGGGTTTTTTGATTTTCTCCCATTTTACTTACCAGATTTAAAATGATTTTCTATTTTGTTTTTTTTTTTTTTTGTAGATTTTCCGGCATTTATTTCAAGTGTCTTTTCATTCAGTCGGGTGGGTGTGTATATATGCACAATTGTTTAGATTTCCCTTTATTTTTTAAGCATAAACTCATCATTATCGTCAGTACTGTTAGTTAGTTAGTTCAAAAGAATCTACTCCCCCCTACACTACACGCATACATAAAAAGGATTCAAAAAGACGGAATGAGTTAGGAATTACTGAATCCACTACATAAACGATTCTATGGTGAAAATGGATTTAGTGTAATTGAAATTGTTTTCATTTCAAATTGCGTTTATTGTAAATAATAGATTTTTGCTCAACCTCTCGCCCACCCCCTCCCTACTCCGGGCCCTCTTTTGTAAATGAATAAACATGTATCTGCCATCATCAGTATTTATATACGGCGTGCATTTATTTATTTTGCTTTTCAAATATATTGTACGTTATCCTGGGTGAAGTTTCCTCAATATCTTTCCATCGTCATGTTTAATTTTCTCTAAGTTTCGAAGTAATTATCGAAATGTGTTTACCTATCATGTACATAGGTAGAATAAGGTGATGTTGTGATGTTTATGATTTGAAATCTTTACTATTTATTTACTAAAGACAAAGCTTACACAGTAGAACCTCAATTATCCGAGGTTATTGGAACCGGGCAGACCTCGGATAATATGGTAGGCCGCCATAAGAAAACCATCATTTACGTCTGGCTGATTTGGAGCCATGCTTACATTGCACGTTTTTTGGTTCCACTTCCGGTTTTTGCTTCCACTTCCGGTTTTTGGTTCCACTTCCGGTTTTTGGTTCCACTGGTCTTAGGCGGGGAAAGGTAGGAGCGGGATAGTTTTGTACGGAAGCCGCGTTAGCTTTACATAGCAGCCTTTTTTCTATAATCCGAATGTATTTCAAGTAAACGATTAAAGACTAAAAATTATATCAAATTAATTGCAGCGCCATAACGGTAAGGTGTTAAACTTTTTGTTATAGGTAGGTATTAATGAAATCTTCATTTTTCTATTCTCCATTCAGACTACATTTTGAGTAAATGACAAATTTATAATTTTAGAGTTATATCTTGAGTCGTTTAGCCCAAATTTTGTTCACATACGTACGGACGATAAGTTCCTTATTAACACTAAACGTACCAGAGCGGTCAAATGACCGCTTTTTACAACAACACTTGAACTCAATTTTTTCTCTTTTCCTCAACTTACTTTACGACTATTTCTATAATACTTCTTTCGTTTTTGCTGATAATCTTATGTAGAGGTACTCTACAGTGATCTATTGTGAGCGGTCTATTTGACCGCTTTTGGTAAAAATATGTACATAATATAAAAAATGTCGGTACGATTAGTGTTAAATATTTTAAACGTTTACTATTGGACTAGTGCTAGTTGTAGGTAATATTCACAAAGTTTTTCTAACATATGGCAACACCAATTATTGCGATACAAATTAATCTGTTCTGTGTCTTAAACTTTCCAACCATATCGTACCAGTAGTGTTATCGTTAATTTTTGGAAACAAAAGTAGCCGCTGGTACAGTGTAATATTTTCTACCTACAAAGAATTGACAATAAACCACAATGCATCAGCCAAAAATTCCCCGAATCTAAGAAGATGTGCCTGCAAAAGTTGATGCGCCATTTTGCACATATCGATATTGTAGAATAGTAGGTGGGAATATACTTTAATTTCCTTATGTAATTTAAATTTCTGCAGGAAATTAATTCAACAGCCCTCTGTGGTGTTATAAAAAACTTGAACGAGAATTCGATTTTATGATATCAAAACCCATAAACTTTGGATTATTTTGTGGCAGTCCTATAGTTTGGCTATGTTTCAAGTCCTGCATAAATTTTTTTTTTCTTTTTTCATCTCTTCCATATGCCCAAAATTCACGATTGGATAAAAGATATTAAAAAAAAATAAAAAAAAAAATATTTATACATTTCATAAACAATTTTTCCTCATCATTCCTTCTCCTATACATATATAGAACTGGGAATATATGTATAATAGACCAGGTTTGTATTATATACATACATATATGAATATAGTTTTGTTATACCTATGTGTATACCTATGCCTGGGATATTTCATATTTAAATAGTGTGTGGTGTTCCGCATATATAAATTTTTTTTATGCTACTGCTGTTGGTGTGGTGGTGGAAAAGGCGTATAACTCAAAAAGCCACTAGAAATAAAAGGAAAAATGTAAAGCCTTTGGGATTTAAAAAAAAAAAAAAAGTATTCATCCTTCAATATTGGCTGTGTTGAAATTTGAATAAAAATTAGTTCGCCTTTCGTACGAGAGAAGGTTTTGAATAATAATAAAAAAAAAAAAAAAAAAAAACCATCTCTAGAAGAGTTAAACGATGTTTTATGCTTAAAGTGATTTTTAAGTGTGAGTTGTTGCATTCAAATGCAGGATAAATAAGTGCAATTTAACCTTTTTATTTGATGTATTATATGTATATATGGTTTAAGTGTTAAACTCTCTAATTAAGTGGGTACTTCTTCGCCATATATTTTGGTCAGAAGGGTAGGTATTTTGTTTCCGATTCAATATTCACTTCTGAAATATATTTCCGAACGGATAAATTCGTTGAGTGACAAATTTTATGCCAACCAAAATTCCTTTCAAATAGCACACAATCAAAGAAGTCACGTCTGATAGATACACTTCAAATAGAGAATATGTTTAACGGATGAAGTACTACTTTATTGCAGTAGGTAAGGTGCACCTTTAGTTTAGTAGAAGTATAAGCAACAAGTAACAAAGCGAGTTTGCATTCAGTGACAGAGATTCCAAATGTAAGAAGAAAGTATTTTTAATTTAATACTAAGTACGTAGAGACAACTTAATTTGAATTTACCTAAGTCATACATATGTTCTTGCCTAAAACCCTCAAACCGATATTATTACAGTACCTACCATAATCATTACTACAATCGTACTACAATCATACTTTAATGATAAATATCGAACCTTATTCATTCGGTCACTTAGGAAGGTGTTCATTACTTAAGTCAAGTCTAGACAATTTTTATTTAACTTAGACTCATCTAATTTTGTTGGAAGTAAGTGGACTCAATCAGAATGAAGCATGGTAATAGTATACGGCGCTCAAAATCTCTAGGTTACTTTACAGGAGCCCATTTTACTAAGGTTACCTAAAGTCGAAGAACAAATACCCTCCAGTTCGTATAATCAACAAACTCTATCAATACACAAATCGTATAATTGAAAATATGCTCACCACTTGAAATATTTTGAAGAATTAAAAAGACCCTAAGGTAAATATTTACATTTCATTCACTTTAACTGTTATTGTGGTTGTGATTAACACAAAAATCCAAATTGGTGGTATATGTGCCAATAATCTTTTTATTCTCAAAATTGTTCTCGGCTGACATATTTTTTTTATTTATTTTCAAAAAGCTATCAAATATAAAACCAAAGTTTAATATCAAACAATATACTAAAAAAAAAACAACAACAACAAAAAACCCTTCTAACAAATTCAACTTTTCTTATTTATTTTCAATCCTATCACACACCCTTCATTCTTATATGTTTAGGTTATCAAAGTCTAATATACATGCATATGAGGCAAATTTTTTTATGGCCTGTGACAAATAAAAAAATTGCGACACCCCCATTTATTGCCTTAGAAATCAAATAGCGAATAAAATTTCAAAATAGCTTTACATCTGTTGGCATTTTATATGAATATATGTATGTGCATGTGTGTGTGTATGTGTGTATGTACATACAACAAAAAAATCGTGTATATATGTACAAATCGAATTATTTAGGTGTCATTTAAATGTGGTTGAATCGAAAATGATTTAAAATTTTTGTATATATTTTTTGACAGTGTAGGCCAATTTTATCAATTATTTTCAAAACATTTTAAACATGTTTTTCCGATACGATAGTATTCTTCGGTTCACATTACTTAACCCTTTACTGTCCCTTATAAAAGAGATATTTGAAAATAACAAAAACAAACATTATGGTAACAGGCTAGTGATCGTCCCTTTTAAGTGACGAGATTTATTCTATAACAGTTGGTTTTTATATCATTTCGACAAGGCATTTTCGCTAATAATTTTTGATTTTAATAAACCTTGGTGAACAATATTTTCGTATCACACGAAGGTTAGGTTCCAGAGTAAATTCCGCGTTCTACGAGACACAGTCAAATGCTAAGTAGAATGTTTATCACTATGATTCATGTAGAACTAAGCACCAGTGGCGAAGCGTGAGAATTATTGATCCCATCATTATGAGACTATTTTTTTAAAAAAACTTACGTCATTTTTATACCGGAAACCGAATAAAAATTTGTTGAGGCACCAAACTTTTTGTCAGTTTTTTAAAAAACTTGAACTTGAACTTTTTTAATATTAAGGATATTGAAACTTTGTATTTTTACATTATTTTGGATTTGCATCATTTTTTGCCAAATAAAATTTTTGGAAAAAGTTAACCCTTTAAGGTCCATATATTTTGACCTTTCATGTACTAAAAAAATATTAAAATAAAAAATATGCGTCCACTAAAAAATTCATAATTTCTAAACCAACCGTCAGACCAAGTTGTAAGTAAATAATAGAGCTTCAAATAAAATATATTGTTCTAAGTCAGCGATCCCCAAATGAGGGGTCGCAGTCCAATTTGGGATTGCATGCAACTAAAATTGGGTCCCGATTAAAAATTGGGTCGCGTAAAATTAAAAATGTGTGTTTTTCAAATATTAAAATTGTTTACTCCATAATATTGTAAACTCCACTCTACAATAAGTAATCAATGTCTGTACTAGGACTGAGCTTTTTTCATTTAGCCTTCTTAACCCTAGGTGGGTTTTTTGGCTGACTCCACAACTCCTCGTCAAATCTGTTGGTCCTCAGTCAAAATCAATTTATTCAAGGCTCTGGTGGAGTTTTCTTGAACTGGTTTTGGACTGAGCTTTTTTACATCAGTTATTCTGCATGCTACAAAATTTTTGACATATCACATTCAAACTATGATTTTTTTTTTTACATTTTCTTTATTAATTGCATTGGGTTGGTTTGGGTGGGCCACAAAATTAATATGAGTTGTAAATGGGGTGGCATGAAAAAAAAGATTGGAAATCGCTGTTCTATACAACTTCAGCAAGTTTTATTAAAATCAAAAATCAAGAAATTATTGGTGTTTTTTTTATGAAATTCATCGGAAGCGTAAAATATTTATGAAGCCATCAGACGAAGTAAGGAGCTTGTTGGAACATCCATTATTCAGTACCTTAGCAACGATAATAAAAAATCGAAAAAGCTCTCAATTATTAGTTTCAACTTTTAACAATTTTTGGAATCATCATCTATGCCTCGTATGAAGGATCTATTGTGTTGTAGTGCATAACATTTTTTTTTTAATTTCTATGTTGGCAATATTGCAATTAGTTGAAATTCATATAAAAAAAAATAGCTAAATCATGGCTATATTTCATTTGTACTACGTTTGAAACCACTAATATTGCATTTTTACTATGGACAAAAAGTACAATCATAAATTTGGATATAAAATGAATTAAAATTACAAGCATCGCACGTAGTACATATTGGCAATAATAAAAATTGCTTTTTTTACGTTGTGAGTTATATGATTACAAAATTAAATTAACACATCGAATGTAGGTACATGAGTTTTAATATCGAGAATGGCTATGAGAAAACCTATGTACATACTCGTATATATATGATAAATATATGTATTACATCAAGACCTCGATTTGCGATGTTAATTGGTTCCACAGAAAGCCGACGTAAATCGAAATAATCTAATACATAGTAAACCAGTAAAGAAGGAAAAATTGGCTACATAATTGATTGCAGCGCCATAACAGTAGGTCGTACAACTTTTTAGTCTACGAATGAAATCTTTATTTTTATATTCTCTATAATTGTTGTCATATTCATTGTTTCTACATTTCGACTACCTTTCGAGTAAATGAATGGTTTATATTCGATTTAATCCAAAAAACAATAAAGATCTTACTCTTGGACTACATAATAAACTGTCAAAATTTTAGGTTTTTAGCTACATCCGTTTGCTTGGAATCTTGATCGAAGCACAGAACGTACGTTTTATCTTCTATATATTTACATAGAAGATACCAGGTTCTGTGTTTCAACGAGACAATTTTAAAAAGAATGTTTATTTATGCTCTGCCTTTTTTTTGTACTTTCTCTGGATATTTTAATCTCTGCTACTGCATAAAAATCCATACTGTGTAACAACTGCATTATTTAAAATGTTTCCAAAGGAACAAGCTTTTTCAGATATAAATCACAGGTATTCCTCCTATAACACGGTAGATAGGTTCCGACATGATTTCGTGTTCTAAAACTATCGTGTTATGCGAGAATTTCCGTAATTTTCTTATCGTGTTAGATTGAAACCGTGTTGTAGGAGGGCTACCTGTATTTTAAATCCAAACATAGAAAACACTGAAAGAGATTTTAAAAATATTTAAAAAATATTAGAGTATCCGTAGGGTAATGGCACACTAAGGTATTTTTAAATAAAATTGACCCACACCTTCAAAGAAGTTGGACAGAGCTGATCTAAATAAATGACATCAAGAAAACTGTGAAAATTAAGCCGAATTAAAATGCATACCTAATACTTAAAATTAAAAAAAGTAATCTTATAAAAGTAATCTCATAAACGACGCAACTTCAAAATAACGCAAATCGAGGTCTTAGTGTACTTATAAAATATGGTTTTATTAATTACAATACTAGTAATGAATCAAATAATTTTATTATGAATGCATATGTATCGATATTATGTAAATTAGGGTGGGGCGGTATACCTTATTGGAATTTTATTTGTATGATACATTGGAAGTTTATTAAGGATTTTACTGTGAAACATTTTTCATATCCTTCCTATGCACCAAACTCTAATCTGTTGTTTTAAACTTACTGAATAGACCTGTTGAAAAATTCAAATAAGAAATGAGAACCTCAGATGAAATTTCAATTTTTTTTTTGTAGTTTATTTTCACACAAAAAAAAGGTGGAAAAAAGGAAATTTTCAAAATTTTTTTTTGCAGTTTTTTGTAAGTTTTTTTAATATCTCGATTAAAACTTAACATAATTTAATAACCTACACCCTAACCATCCGATCGATTTTTCAAAGTCAAAATGGATTATATAGCGAAGGCCATACGCCAATAGAGCGAATCTTACCTTGTAAAATTTTTTCAGGGCATTGAAAAAAACTATTTTATAAATAAAATATTAAACATAAAATAAAAAAAAAAATTAGTCTTGTGCTTAGGTATTTTAAACAACATACTAAACTACATTTTCATACTGGCGCATGAATGGTGTAAACATTTAATACCAACAGTAAAACACGAAAAATTCACTTTTGTAAAATATGTCAGATTTGGCCTATTGCCGTCACGTCACAGCAATCACTGATATTGCTCAGGAGTAGAGATAAGCGAAATTGGTCTTTTTTTACTGATTCGGTCATTTCGTTCAATCGTTTGAAATGATTCGGTCAGTTCGTTCGTTTAGCTCTTTTGAATCTATTTAGCAACAGAGAGAATTTGAACGAACTGAATTAATTTCAACAAATAATGAGTTTTTTTATAGATTTCAAAGAATAGTAGTAAAAAATTGTATTGAAAATGAACCGAACGACCAAACGACTCATCTGTTTCTTTCGCTTTTTCCTTTTAACGATTGATTCAGTTGAACGGGTCAACAACTCAGTGAGCCGGTACCAGCGGTATAATCAATCAAGCTCAGTGATTCAATCAAATTGAACGAATCATTCGCAAACGACACAAATCTCTATTGCCGTGTGGCCATCGTAGGCAGAATGTCAAAACTGCACTATGCGTTCATATAGAATTTCATAATTTTCAAAAAAAAAACAGTGGACAACGTTTTTAAAGTTAGCTTTTGTTCAACGGTCAAATACTGGTAAAAAATATTCGAATCACTTAAAGATGTTATTTACGTCACTGTTATTCTCCATTTTACCTGTGTAGAGATTTTTGTTTTGTTTTTTTTGGTTTTACAAATTTGTTCGCCCAATTAAAATTGTATTTCTCTATTTTATCCCGGTGTATTTGTGTGTGTGTGTGTATGTATAAGTTACCCAACAAATCTAGTGAATGGAATTTGTTTCAAATGTTCAACTATTTTTCCATCCATACTTGAAATGTTCAAAATAGTAGAGATAGAGAGAGAGAGACCAAAAAAAAAAAAAAATCTGAATATTGATTTCAACTAGACGAACTATATATGTACAATGTCCGATCATGTACACAAAAAGCTTTTTTCAAATTCTAGTATCATGTATTTTATTGGTTTTATCTCTACTGAACACTTAGGCAATAATAAGGGATTTATTCACGAAATACACGGTTGGATTATTTCAGAAGTGTCATGAAAATGATGGAAAGGTAGGTATGGTCCTTGTAGATAACAAGTAATTTAAAAAGAATCAGAGGAAACGAATTTTGCTTTGAATTTTTTTTTAATATCTAATAAAGCACATCGTACAAAGGAAAATGTTAAGTTATAGCAGGAAAATAAAGTAAAATTTATTTTATTCGAAACTGTTGACCATAAAGAACTTATATGTACCTACGTGAGTAAGGTCGTGAGAGCGTACATAGAGAAATGTATTTTGAATAGGTATTGAAATACGGAAATATTTTTATAATTGGTGGATAAGGGGGGGGGCGGAATTCTTTTCAACAAAATTTATTCTGTTTATTATGTGCTTTTTTACACATTTTATCACAATTCTAGTGTCTAATTCTAGCACAATTAATACCGGCTCAATCCATCCTCGACAATTTATCCTTTATCTTTAATTCCTTATCCAATGTGGCTTAAGTGTGATTATATGAGAGCTCAATAAGATTATAATTTAAAAGCCGTTGTTTTTGTTTTTTAAAATTAAGAAAAACTAAAATCGAAGCAAGAAAACAATTTTTCTTATTCCTTAAATGAAAAGTCAACAAAATGTTTAGAATAGTAGGACCCTAGTAATCAATGATAACAACAACCTTTTCTACAAAAAGCCTAAAACTTAAACGGCGGCATATTGTTCGGAATACACATAAATAAAAATTTTACACGTCATGCTCATAATTGACCGATGTTTAAAAAATATGTATTCCAATAGGAAGGTGCAATACAACTTTTTTTGCCTAGAGTTGCTATACAGACTGTCTTGGACCATTTTAGGAAAAAGAATAAGAAGACGATTAGGTATGACGTGACAATTTTGTGCCAATAGCTGGTGGGGAAGTCAGATATACTAATTAAATGGACAAATTTGTTGTAGTCAACTGTTCGAAACATATATTTCCGAATCAAATTTAATTTGAATATTCTCTGATCAGTGACGTAGCGTGAGTTTTATTATTTTAAATATTTTAATAAAGATAATCTTTTTTCAAGTAAAATTTTATTTTCATATTTAGTTTTTCTAACAAAATATTGCGGAGAAAATCATCAATATGTTGGCCGTGCAACTCAAAACTGAGTATTCTGCAAAACAAATTTTTTCCATGGAGAATTCGGCTTGCCGAATACCCAGTTTTGAGTTGCATATTAATGTTTTCTGGTTATGTTGGTGTAGGTTGTAACACACTCATATATATGTATTGTATATAGATTGACTGAGTCAAATCTACAGTTAAAACTAAAAAGTCACGATTCGAAATGATTTGATGATTTGGAAATCACCTATAACGATTACTTTTACCAAAGAATCATAAAATACTGATGATTTCATATCAATTTATCTGTAATTTTGATTTTTGTTTTTATTTCAAAATCTTATTACCGAAATCCTCATAGACTCAATATCATCAAAACTACCCTATCTACATAGTATAATAAAAATCTTGCATCACGAAAATATTATTATTCATGACATTTATCACCAACTAATTTTTATTCAAATTTCAACACGGCCAATATTGAGGGATGAATGCTTTGGAAATCCCCGAAGGAATCGTTTTTCCCTTTTTTTTTCATTTTTTTTTTTTTTTTTTTTTTTTCATTTTTGGTAAAAGAATTTTCGCAAATATAACACCGTCTTCAGGGATGAATAGAACATCATTTCATGCGAAGTGTTATGAGTGTGTATATGAAAAAAAGGTGATATGGAAACTTTGATATGAGAAATTATGAGATCATAATGTTCTATGTACGTAACATTCATATATATATATATTTATATGTAGAGGTAGATATATATATATATATATATATATTTTCTGCCTACCTACGATATTAAATTTTGGTAAATAATTTTCACAGGGGCTTTTCCTACTTTGGCTATATTACTCTCTTTCTACACATCAATGTACGTATACGTATATACTATAAAGGATACGAATACAGCGAATTCAGAAGGGTTTGCATATTTTATTACATTTTTATATTTATATTTGTAAAATTCATTTTTTCTGGTCACGATTCATGGAGTGGTTTGGGGAGGGGGTGGTTTTTTTTGGTTTTTTTTAGTTGAACATCGATGATAAAATCGAATTTCATTAAAGTGTTTATAACACTTCTGGGAGCAGTTTTTGTTACGAGATGAAAATGGTGTATGTGATAAAAACCAAATTATCAGTCGATATCGATGTTCAATTTTGAATTATACGTTTAGTATTTGAAATTATAGAGTACTACCTACATACATATATATATATATATATATATATATATGTGTGTACTACAAGTTCTACTCGTAAAATGAACGAAAAGTGGTTTTCTGGGGAAAATTTAATTATAAAGTTCTTCATATTCACTAGGCTATAATTTAAATTTTAGCTAACGTCGATAAGTACTTATAGGTATCGATAAATTTATGTAGATGATAAATTGATAATTACTAATAAATGGATATGTAGCTCGAGAGCAATATATGGTTCATTTAACAAAATTTAATTACATACGAAATGAAAGAGTTGATGAAATTTAATTGATATGATAAAAAATGTTTTTAATTGACTATAATTATTTCGAAACGTGTACCTGCACACACACACACATAATATGTACATATATATGTATATAAATTCTAAAAGTATTTAAAGGATGTTTTGTGAATGAATAATTTAGAAAAAAAACTAAAAATAAGGTCTATAGGAACAGGAACTATCAATTACAAAATTGCTTTAACATTTAAAAATTGAAAATAACATTAACTCATACAATATTTACAACTTTTAATTTTCATAGTTCAACGTTTTCCTTTGTAGGTCGAAAAAAAAGCTCATTTGATGCACTTTTTTCCGACAAATTACCAAATTTAAATGTTCGTGAAAATGAAAATAATATTTTATTCATATTTATAGGAGTATGCCTTCATCAAATATAAACAAATTTTATACAACCTTCAAAAACCAACTCTAACTCAGTCAATATGGTAGCATTATGATTAAGATCTTATTTATTTGTACTACATCTCATTCATTTGTACAACATCTCATTCAATTGTACGATATCTCATTTAATTATACTCTACATCTCATTCATTTGTACGATATTTCGTTTATTTGTACGTTATCTCATTCAATTTTACGATATCTCATTCATTTGTACTACATCTTATTCATTTACACTACATACATCTCTTATTAATTTGCATTGTAGGTGATGTCTATTCATATGTATTTGTGATCATTGGAATATTGAAAGCGTACTCAGTAAGTGATCACATTTTTCTAATCATATTTTGAATTCAAGAACATTTTGATCAGATCTTAGTGGATGGTCTCAATGTGTGACCATAGACAGTTGAAGATCTTTATTTCATTACTGATATTGCTTAGGAGTACGTTAGGGATTAGTATTGGGACCCATTTTGTAATCGTTTTGCGTTAACGACCTACTCACATTTCGAAAGTCTGCAAATTGTTACATTCAACTAAACTACCTCTCGATCATTCAACATAATTGACCGCTTAATCTTTTGTGGTGTAGTTTTGGTACTTTCTCCGGGATATTCGTACATAATATCCAAGATTTCAAATAGGAAAATTTAAGAAAGCATGATTTGAAATGGCCAGTAAAATTTGTTTAGTTTTTTTTTTTTTTGAATACAAGATTCTGTGTCTTTTATTCGAATAAAAGGCATATTTGGGCTTTTTCGAGGGAAGACTTTAGCATAATAACGAATAAGTATTACAACGTTTTTTTTATAGTGAACTACTGAAGAAGATATAAGATAAGAAGTGAAATAACGATTTTTCATTTTTAAAGAAACAAATCCGAAGGACCGAAAAAAGTTTTCCAGCAAAAAACAAACGAAAAATATTCTAGCAGTGATATAGTCAAGCGTTTTATTACTAATTGATTTCTAGGAGTGATAGTCAAGCGTTTTATTACTAAGTGCTGCAGCTTAACAAATGTTCGTGTCTTCGCATTTCTTAAAAAAAAAAGTTTACATCTTATCAATATTCTAATGTCTTTTCACTTTATTTTATCCATACACCGCAATATTGAGCATGACAAGGTTGAAAATTCTTTCGGCAATTTTATCTCAACTGACTGATTGGAAGCATTGTAATATGACTTGATCCAAATTTAAAGAATATTATACATATTTCAAAGAAGAACCCAATCCAAACAGACAATGATTGACAAAGTAAAGTTATTTATTTTTAACTTAACGTAACACTGCCATGATGAATTTATGTTCCTTTTGGATGAAACATCTTGCGACTTATTTATATGTAATATTTTCCTCCCTAAACAATTTTTTTTTTTATTATTTTTTTTTTTTTTTCTTTTTTCGGAACGCCAGAACACAAATTCAACAGAATAAATTGAATCTTGTTAAGCAAATCCTTTTCATGTACTTAAAAATTCCACTTGTGAGCCGACAATGCATTCAATATATACACAGAGAATACACATTGTCGTTTTCAATTTTGTCTTGGAATTGTAAAATCCTTATATATTCAATGTTCGGTCGGAGTTTGTTGAACAACCCCTCTTGTCAATACTACACATATGTTTGAATCCGAAAAATACATATATATGTACATTAAAAATAAACCTCTACCCCCGCCGCCCACATTTTGGAAACGTATAGGGTAGCAAATAGCACGTTTTGTGTGCAAAAGGATTTATGTAGGAAAACAAAGCGATTTATGTAATTTATTATTTTGCCGAGCGTGTGAGCTGCTAATTGATTTATTTGTGAAAATCCCCTTTGTATTGTATTGTATGTATGTATGTATGTGTCTGAACTAGTTATATGTGTATAATAAAACAGGAAATTAAAATCGACAAGACAAAATATAGTGCGTGCAACATGGACACTGTGGATACCCGGTTTCAATGGATTAGTAATTGACAGTTTGATTGGATGCACAAACTAATAAAATACAATTTTTCTCAGCTCACCTCTTAAATATATTATACATACATACATATATAATGTTAAGAAGTTGAGTAGGTATAATACAATATTCAATTTCGTTCAATTTCATTTTGATCATTAATTGATAGACTTAAATAAGTACCATATTCTCCCATCTACTTATATGGTACTTAAATGTAAGTCAACCTAATAGAGAATATTAAATTAGTGTTAGATATTTTTGGAATTGATATGAACTAAAAATTGAGTTTATCATAAGACGATATTCCACTCAACACAGGTCTACCATGAAGAAAATGACACACTTTGCTCAGTTATGCGATTTTAAGCGCGACATTCAACAGTTCTGGATTTCCACTTTTATTTGTGGCAATAAAACTGATTACTCGGCTAGTTATATTGCCCCCCCCCACCCCCAGACACCGCGTAGCTGTGGTTTGGTGTTTAAATTTCGAAACAATTTTTTTTTAATTTTAGAAATAGAAAAAAACACTTTTTTTTGGTCTGTGATCGCTTGTTCGTTCACTCGGTCGATAAAAAATGAGCAAAATCACCCCTTCGACCCACACCCGTACAAATATTTTGTAAAAATGGGTTTTTTTTAATTTTTCTCCAAATACATAAATTTTTTGTGCTGTGATAACCATTTTTGACCTCTCGTTAACCCTTATAGGACCACCCATTACCATTACCTTTTCTAACATTTCTTGTATGAATTTGAAAAAAAGGAAAAATGTTCTCGGAAAAATTTTAAATGGAATCAAAATGTGTAAAAAGTCGTTAAACCTTATAGCACCATTTCCAATATATAAATGGCCAAGTAAATGGCCATTTCCTCACATTTCTTATATGAATTTGAAAAAAAACGGAAAAATACTGAAGGTTTTTGTTTTTGGAAAAATGTAAAATGGAATCAAAATTTGTAAATGGTTGTTAACCCTTATAGAATTTCTCATATAAAACTACTATAAAATGACTTTTTTAAACATTTCTTATATAAATTTGGAAAAATTTAAAATGGAATCAAAATTTGTGAAAGGTCGTTAAATGTTTAAGGACCATTCCCTATAAAATTACATTAAAATGACCATTTTCTCAAATTTCTTATATGAATTAGAAAAAAAAGGAAAAAAGGAAAAATGCAAAAAGTTTTTGTTTTTGTAAAATTTTTTAAATGGAATCAAAATTTGTAAATGGTTGTTAACCCTTATAGAATTTCTCATATAAAATGACCTTTCTTAACATTTCTTATATTAATTAATTCTTTATAAATTAAAAACGTCAAAGAATTTTGTTTTTGAAAAAATGAAACCAAAATCTGTAATTATTAGACTCCCGAACCTAATGAATAATTTAGCAATATTTTTTTGATACGGTACGATCGGCGGCATAGAAAGTAATTTTTAGTAGATTTTCAGTAGAATTGAAAAGTCCTTATTGTATTTCTCAGAAATATGTAATTCTTACATAGTCAATTAGACTTTCCATTGAATCAATTCAAATCGAGTAATATTATGTCAAGATTGAAATTATTAGAATAGCTATTGAATACTTACACGAACAATAACACAACGTTTTCATCAAATATGGGTATATTTGAATTTTATGTCTTCGAATTTCATGATTTCAATATTTCAATTAAAGCTATAGGTACATTAATTATTGTCTGAAGAGAATCATTCAAATTAGCCTATTAACACATTCGGTATATACCTACATACATATCTATGTACATTGTACATACATACATAACGTATACACATCATCTATTAACCCAATGTGATTTATTTTCGAAAATTCCTTCAATTAGCACCAATCAATCCTTTGTTCTACTCTGAAAGCAATTAGTGACTAATAATTCGAGCATTTACATACGTATATCAATTAATTAAAATTCTACATCTTGGAGAATCTAATTTTAGCACTTACCCGTACCCGTACCCCTCCTCCCCCCTCAGGCATCGACAATGTTCCCAAACATTTGGTGGATATATAACTACAAGCAATGAGATATGTTAGTGTCTTAATTTGAAAATCATAATAATCTAAAACTTGTGTGAAATGTTATATTAGAACATGAAACGCCGTTTTAAACTTGTTCTGAAAAGCAAGAACCACACCTTGGGGTTATATGGTAATTCTAATTATATATTCCTTCTGGTGTTGTAGCAGAACAAGATGTTTAGTACAGTTTAATGAGCGTGTAAAGGGGTACTCCATGTAAATGAAGTTATATACGAAATATATACATGCGGGGCTTTGAAGTTGTTAAATATACAAATTAAAACAAATTTTCTCGTTTCTTTTTTTCTCTTCTTTTTTAAATTTTTTTTTTCTTCTTTTTTTTATATGGTCTATCCGTATCCGTATAATATTCTGTTTTGCTGCTCTCTATATACATATATATGTATATGATCCTCCAACTTCAAATATTTTACCATGCCCTATGATTCAAATGTTCTATGCTCTGGCTCTCGACCCCAAACCACATCCAATGAATATGCAACAAACCACTTCACATAGAGTGCGGAGAGATACATTATACAACACCAGGCACAGTCAAAAGTATTATAAACTCCGGGTATAGAAATTGTACAACTTTTGGAAAACGGACTTTGTAATAACTTGAAAATGTATCAAAATTTATTCCTTGGAGGGAGGACAAAGTTACTGGTTAGAGGGATGGTCGTCTTCTCTATATATATAGTATATATCTATATCTATATAGAATGTAAGGATTTGCATATTTTTGCTATAAATTATCATTGTGCAATTAAAACTGTCTTGTAAAAGTCTAGTTTCGTTGCTTTTGAACACGAAGCAATTAAGATAGTGCTTCAGAGAGTTTCTAAGTCGTATATAAAATACATAATATACATTTTGGACCTACTTATGTATACCTATATATACATACATATATTTATATATTAATCATGATAGTATTTACTTTCAAAAGGCATTTTATCATAAATTTAAATTTATATATATTTTTGGGGGAAGATGGTGGATCGTTATTGTCAATTTAACAGATACTTTTTGAACAAAGAGAAATGGATACTTTGTTTGCTTAAAAAGTTACTCGATGGCTGTTGAATTCATTAAGTGTAATGCTTTTACAAAGGTATCGTCTCTACAGAAGTTTATTTATTCATTTTTGAATTTTTAATAAACTATACTAAAAACGATCTCTAAACAAGAACGTATAAGTACGCAGAACACATACTTACATATATTACAGTGGCGGCTCGTGAGAATTATTAATCCCTTTCATTATGGGATTATTTTTTTAAAAAACTTACGTCATTTTGATTAAAGAAACCGAAAAAAATTTTGGTGAGGCTGGGAACATCAAAGATATGGTTTTTTTATTTGAAATTTTAAGCATTTTTTGGCAAAAAATTTTTTTGGAAAAAGTTTACCTTTTAAGGTCCATACATTTTGGATATGAAAGGATTAACAAAAAAAAAAAAAAAACATAACTAAATTTATTCAGGGAGTTATTCTTTTTGTTTTTGGTGCATTAATATATTTTTAAAAATTAACCTTTTAAAGGCACCATTTGAACCTTTCAGGAGCTAAAAGGGTTAACTTTTTCGAAAAATTTTATTTGGCAAAAAATGCTTAAAATTCAAAACAATATAGGAATACAAAGTTTGAAAACCATATCTTTAGTATTAAGAAAGTTCAAAATTGGGTCACTTTTTAAAAAATCGCCAAAAAACGGTCAAGATGTTCCTTGCCTAACCAAATTTTTTTTCGATTTCTTTCATCAAAATGACGTAAGTTTTTTTTAAAAAATAGTCCCATGACGAAAGGATCAATAATTCTCATGAGCCGCCACTGCATATATAAATACATACATTTGTCATCAAATTGATTTGATCAATTGATAAATCAGTTAGGCAGGTACCTAATCTAATGTTCAAAATTTGGTCCAATTCGTTATTTTATAGAAAATTTTTACAATATGCAGATTTGTATTGTTTAATTAATTTTTTCATGTTTAGTGGTTCCACTGTGGAACCATCAATAAATAATTTTTTTCGAAATGCCGATAAACCAAATATAGATGCGAATTTATTGTGTTTGTGTTCTGTTTGTACGCGTGTTCGTCTGGCCTTAGCTAATTTAGTTTATTTTTTTTCTTGCTTTTGGCGTTGGTGAATACGAATCATACGTATACAGTAAACTCTCGATTATATGTACCAATTAAATGTAAGGGCGTGAAATATAAACTGAGAGTAAAAAAAAACCGGGAGAAATTTGGAAGTTCATTTATATTTAATGACATTTTATCATCCTTTAAGGATGCATGGAATATAGTTGTTCAACTGCTACCTATATATTTAGGTTATACAGCCAGTGAAACTTGCCAAATCATCCGGTGAGCTGGTCAGTGGACGTGTACATGTGAATTAAATATGGATCCAGAATACTCTAGGATCGTGATAATAGAGAGCCTATTGATGAAAAATCGGGATACCAAACTGGAGAACGCAGGAATTCCAACATGACTATTGTAGGAAGCTGATGGAGGAGACCAAGACTGCTTGTCTGGTACTCACGAAAAAAAAAGCTGACCATTTCAAAACTTAACATAAAATACCAAAATACAGTGCCATTTCTTACTTTGTGACATAACAATGGAATTCTTCAAAAAAAACAAGGAACCCTAACATATTTGGTGGTTTTTATAATAAATGTTAATTTTATACCGAGACGGTCTTAGATTTTCAAATGCATTTCGTGCATATGTGTAAATATAACTGATTGAAAACTTTTGGCTAGTAAATATAACTGAGAGTAAGATATCAAAGTCCGCTTGGTGTAAATATAACTGAGTGAAAAATTCAGTAAATATAACTTCAAATTTTCATACAAAACTTTTTGAAAAAATATATCCGAGAGTAAATATAACTAAGTATAAATATAACCGAGAGTCTACTGTATATACATACATATGTATTATAATTTAAAAACAATGACTTTTTTGTTTTTTGCTGTCCGCAAAGAGTTAAAAGTTAACTCAAAACTAATTTAAATAATTTGTTGGGAATATTCAGTTACATATTTTAATTTTCTGTCAAGAGATGCCATTATGCAGCCTAATATAAGGAAAATTTGAATTTTGAGTGTTTATTTTTAAGTAAAATGGTAGACAGGGGATCAAAAATCTAACAAAAATCGTATGGGAGTGGTATGGTCAAATATCAAATGTTATTGCTATGAGGCTAACAGTTTGTTAGTCAAAAATTCAACTTTTTCATAAAAAATACTTTAGAAAAATTTGTTACATTAAAAAAAAAAAAAATGGGCGATTTTTTAAAAATTGAAATAATTTTGAACATTGATCTAAACCTCATCCGTTTTCAAACATTGTATTTTTATATTATTTTGAATTTGCAGTATGTGTTTTTTTTTGGCAAATAAAATTTTCCGAAAAAGTTAACTCTTTAAAGTGTATACGTTTTCAAAAAAATTCATTAAACTCAAAATGCTTCAATTACAAAATGATATCAAAAGATAAAGTTTAACAACCATATCTTTAATAAATGACAAAGTTAAAGATTGTTTCACTTTTTAAACAACAGCCAACAAAAAATAAAAACGGTCAAATGACCTAAGTTTATTTTAAAAATTATCGTAAGATGTTGGAATCATTTTGCGCCTATGGCTATTTATACCCGCACAGTCTTAGCCTTTCGTATTTAAGAACCTCTTAATTTGTTTACAATCTTAACTTTAAAAGAAAAAAAACAAATACTTTATTTGACGAAAATTATATGTGTAGATGTGTAGAGTAATGTACGTATATTTATAAGCTCGGTTGTTGTCCAACAAAAAGTTCATGATGTTATTAAAATCCATTTATGCGTTTATAGTAGGCCGTAAAAATAAAATTGGGAACCGAACAGAAAATTTGCGATGGACAACATACACATATGAGAATTTAACTTTCATTGGAGTAAGTTATCGATAATGTGGACGTACCGTACGATCAATTGACATAAATGAAAGAATTCTCTGTGGATATAATATTTCTTATTCTAGCCATATATCAATAAACCTAGAGTTAGATTTACTTAAATGAGATTATTTTTTTTTTCACTGGGCCACCCTATTACCAATAACTAATTCCAACCACCCCCCTTTCAACACTCAATTGATTGTTATAATTATCTACATATGAATATTATCTGTAATGCATTATGTCCGAATCTGAATTAATTCTATAATGGGAGCCCGTAGGTCATAATTTTATAGATAGAACACTTGCAACATAATGTTTCCTTATTTTTAACTGTTGAGAAATTATCCTTAAGGTTTTTTTTTATAGTTCAGTGAACTAAATATATGTATGTATGTGGTAGGCTAGGGGTATGGTACATTATTGCGATCATAGGTATGGATCTTCATTTTTTAAATTAATTAATTGACATTTTGATTATTTAATATTTTCCTATGATCAAGAAGCAAGCACAAGGAATGAGTTTGATATTTTAAAAATTTGTTTTTAATGGACGGGATGAGGGGCAGTTCAAGAATTTTGTTATAATCAAAGGAAATTTAAAATTATCCATCATTAAGATTTCTCAGACATGAATAGTTTTGCCTAACCCCCATTTTACTTCTGCTAGCGCTTTCTTATGTATTTACTAAATAATAAGTATTAAAGTTTGTTCTAATACATATACACATACATACATACATATATATATTATCAGGGTGTTATTTATAGGTTTTTGGAAACCACACAAACCCTTAACACAAACAAAGTAACTAAACACGGTGTAACTTAGGCCAACTATATATTACTTAGCTTGCGTCTATAATTTTTCTTAAATTTAATAAACTTTGGTCCTAGAATCACAAGCCCAAAAACTTACTTTGTACAATATTGTGTATATACAAACACAAACAGCTTGAGCGAAAGGGTACAATGTACATATATAGTAAACATTACATAATAATATGTTCTCGTTGTTCATACCATATTTGAGAAGGAAAATTATTTTTGGTTTAATTAAATCTTTAAAGTTTTCGGAACTCAAACATGCCAACCCACTATATATCCAATTACACGTACACACATAAATACCCTCAACCTGCGGAATTAAAGACCACAACGAGCGCACATAAAGTTTCCAAAACAAAAGTAATATACTAAACTAGTAGTTTAGTGATAAATTGGCTTGTAAGTTGATTGTAATTCGAATGGAACAACTTAAATACTTTGTAATTGTACATATATACTATACTTATATATATATATATACAGCCAGATGGTTTGATAAGTTTAGGTAATACCTTTGTACGAACGATATATAATAAAAGATTTATATACGAACCAATGAGAAACGATTTGAATTGGGGACAAAACGTGATTTTACTGAAAATTAATAAATTATTTTCCACATTTCGCATAAATTTCTATATACAACATCGCTATGTGTATTTTAATTTAATATTTATTGATTAAAAATGTTTAATAAATAATGGCGAATAATTAAAAAAATATAATTTTTATAATTAATTGCAAAAACTGATGTCAACTTGCGAAGAATGCGGTGACGCAACTCAATAAAAATTACTAATTAGGTACTTATAATTAAATATTATTGCAGAGAAAATTATTTTTATTCATTCATTTTCCACAATATACTGAAATAATTATAATTACTAATTATGTATGTAGGCGTATCATAATATTGATTGGTTTTTAATTTAATTTTCTACGCCTATTTTAATAATTAATAACCGTATAGGTTTCGATATCCCGAACCTAACGTCATATGCCTTATTTTACATAAATAAATTAAAATTGAATTTTCTTGACATTTCCATCATCAAACAATGGGAGCATTTCGATCAGTTTAACTTCTGTCATAAATTTTGGCCTAGTGCCACTGATGAAAGCTAATAATTTTATGTGTTTGTATTTTTTATTTAGAGTATGTGGTCAATGCTCATTGTTTATACATCATACACTTACTATTCCTATCAAAAGATTGACTCAACAATTTTAAAAATAAAATATTCGCTTCGATTGAATGCATCGATATATGGTGTCAACAAGTTAAAACATGGAGTAAAAAATTTCTACAGCACCTTAAATGTGTCAAAAAAATTTGAGAATCTCGTTTTTTTTTAAAAAAAATTTGTTATGACAGAAATTCCGTAAAAATATCACGCCTTTGATCTTTAACCTTTTAGCGTCGATATTTCTCGAAAACTTCTTGCTAGAGGTTCAAATATTTACTGAACCTTATGATTACTAGGAAACATTATCGAACTTCTATGGGTGCGAGGACATCCGCGCTTTGTCTATTTTCTCTTTAACAATTGACTAAGGAATTGGATAATTTACAATTAGCCGGCACATAGATCTCGAGGTCAAGACTTTAGTTTTATAGTACATTGCCCGCACGGTTCATAGAAACTAATATGCACCTGACGTTTAAAGGATATCTGAGAAATGTTCCGCTGTCAAGAAAGATTGAACCAATAGTTTTATGACTTAATATGGAAAATGAGTGTTTGAGACTTTTGCATACAAGAATTTCACGACAAAGAAAATGGTGTTGAAATTTTCTACGATAAGTATTAAGGGGCGTTACAAACTCCGTACCAAAGTTATAATACCCTTCGATTAACATCATGCGGGTATAAAAAGAAAAAAACCAGTTGATTTTTGCAACAACAAAATTCATTTTCCACATGAAGAAATATGAATTTTTTCCAAACCAGTTTTGACATAAACATTAAGAAAGTTGTCTTGCATCACTACTTTTGTTTGAACCACTCAACTTTAATTAATTAATTTTTTTTCACTATGATAGAAGAAAAATGGTAAATAAGTATTTACTAAAGGCACTATAGTGTACAAAGATTTTATAATTTCAGACTATTCAAAGTTACTCATTTGACTAATAATTATGAACATAAAAAAATGAACAAAAAATCCTCTTAGATTTACATACAACAGCAGAAAATAATTTACTCCGTTCGGAAACCACCCTTTACATAAAATTTCTTTTTAATTTATGATTTTCTATAGTTTCTCTCTTTCTCTCTCCGACTCTTTTCAATAAAGCATCAAAATCATCGTCTTTTTCTATAATTTATAAAAAAAAAAAAATTACCTAACTCATTGCACGTACAAATATATATTCTGTCGAGGGTTTGAATTATTTTCACCATTCAAATGACACCGTATTTCAAGTTCCATTAATCAAAATATACTAAAATGGAAAAATACCTTTGCAGCATGCAAATTGTTCGCGGTAAATTGTCATTCAAAAATGAAGCGATGCCAAGTACATGTCGGACTTAAATGTCACATACTCACAAATACGTGACTATATTAATCCATATATATATACATATATATATATATAATGTTGTCTATATAGAATTCATTTTGTATTTTCATAAAATAATTTTAATATTTTTGACAGGTGAAATTGTATATAAAGTCAGTGTCAGTAGTTATATAAGCTATAAAAGGATCAACTATGTATAAAAAGCTTTTATTCGTCGTTGCACTTTTTAGCTCTATGAAAAATAAAAAAAATTTGAAAACTAAAAATGGTAAAATCTAAAATTAATACGATGACGAACATTTTCATTGTTCGCCTGTTAGATTCATCTATTGATTAATTTTAAATTTCCAATAATCTCTTTTTACATTTAATACTTATTTTTTGATTAGTATTGACAGTGTAAGGTATAACAAGAGATATATTAGTCACAGTAGCGCACAGTGGTTTGAAAAAAACATTTTTTTTTGTCGTAAAAGTGATCTGTTGGCTTTAATAATAAAATTAAAAAAAAAAACCACACCAAACGACTTATTTGAACCCAAATTTAATTTTCAACATTTTTTTGGTTGCCTTTTCCGATTTTCCAACAAAATTTTAAGAAAAATGCCGAAATATTCAACTTAAAACTGCGCAATAAATTAGTTTTGTTTTGTTTTGTTTTGTTTTGATGAAAAATTGTTTAATTTTTAGAAAACAAGGTCAGCAAATCACTTTTTTTTCACTAATTTCGAAGGTCATTTGAGTAAGAAAAATAAAAATACACCAATCGCCTAAGGACTCAGGGTTGCTAAAGTAACAAATCGATCGATAAAATATCTAATTTGTAACAGATGTAAATGTTACACGACGAAAATTAAGTTACATTTGTTACATTTATTTGTTACCAACATTGGTACCTATTTTTTAATCCTTCTGGAAATTTCATGTATCTGTCAAATTGAATTGGACGGAATTAGTTTGCTACATTTGTTACAATTGTTTCATTTGTTACCAAAATTTTGTAACAAATGTAACAAATTCGAAAAAAATTGATACTTTAACAACCTTTCTAGGGCTGCACAAAAACTAAGTCGAAAACGAAGCCCAAACGAACAAATTGCAATATCAGTTATTTTTGTTACCAATGTAACAATTAAACCCACATAAGATTCGCAATGAAATAGATGCACTCGGACCGAGGAGCACGATCCCGAAATCGCAACCGTACTAGTGGTAAAGCTATGGACCCTAGATGGTCGCCACAACTACTAATTAACCTCCTACCAGCATTTTGTTGCATTATGTTACACCGTGTTTGGTGGCAACTTCTAAACAATTATTTGAATATGTTAGAACAATTATAATTAGATACCTACAGTTTAATTGCAAAAATTCACATTTCATATTTTCTAAAAGAAAAAGAAAAAAATAAAAAAATTGTAATTTTTTTAATTTAAGGATAATGTTTTGAAATATATTTAATGGCGTCTACTTTTTTTTGAAACTTATACAATATACATCATGTCAACCTGAATATTTACCCTCTACAAAAAAAAAAAAAAAAAAAACTTCAATTTGCTCAAAAGCTTTGAAAACCATTGAAAACAATAAATTACTCAATTTCATTAAAAATACGAAACAAATTTATTTTCTTCTATATTTGAAACGTCAACTTAGCAAATACATTCTTTACAATAATGATTTGACCAAATGCGCCAAGAAACGTTTCAACCCCATAAACATGGAAAGCAACAAATTTTTAAAACATAAATCTCGAAAGTTACCCCCTTCTTTGAATTTTATTTCATTAAGAAAAGCGATAAATCCTTTTTAGTCGGGGAACAATAGTAATGGTTTTGTTTGTGTGTTTTTTTTTCTTTCTTTTTTTTTTTTTTACTTTAGTGGGTTAGTTGCTGTAGCTGTACCTTCAACAATAGAAAAGTAATTTAAAAAGCTTCATTTAATAAGTACTTTTTAAAGTAATATTTTCCATTTATGTAACTACTTGGGATTTTTTTCTTGTTTTGTTTTTTTTTTTTTTTGGTAAGTTCTAAGAGCAATTCAATATTGTTTCGTAGTATACTTTTTTTTTGTATCCTTTATAATAGATTTATTCCTACAACTGACGTGACTGAAAAAAAACACACAAACACACACCAAAATAAAAAAACAAAATAAAAGGAAAATGAATCGAAATAAAAGAAAGACGAAAATGGCTTATGGAGAAGGCGTTGATTGAAACAAAATAAATCCTCTTGAGATAAAACCGATTTTTCTGTTCAAATTATTCCGTGCATTTTCAAAAAAAAAAAAAAAACAAAACATATTCAAGAGAATAGTCGAAAATCCATTTTAGAGGCATATTGAAAGTTAAGTCAATAATACAACGTACTTTGTTTAGGTTGCGTATACGAAAGTTGGATTGGATAATAAATAAGTTTCTGAAGAATGAATCACATGAAATACAAATTGTCGGATAAGGATAATCAAGAAAGTTTTTCTTTATGGGGTAATCGGGAAAGACTTTCTTTTACAAAGGTTTTTTTTTTTTTTTTACTCGAGACATGTGTCTACAAAATGAAAAAAAAAGAATGAAGAGAAAAATAGAAATATATCATACAAGAACGTTCATTAACTGTAGCCAGTATGGCATTGGGATGAGCTTTAAATTTCAAGCGGCCCTATGTGAAATGGCTTAATGTAGATATTATTGGTATATAATGATGTATCTAATTATAAAATGTTTGTTGTCTGAAAGTCTTCACCGCATTAGTTAATTCATGGCATCTTTAAAGGGTTAACTTTTAAAAATATGTTAATACACTAAAAACATTAAGATTTTCTTTCTGAATAAATTTAGTTGTATTTTAGTTTTTTTTTTTTTGGTCAACCCTTTCCTGTTCAAATTGTATAGACCTTGAAGGGTTAACTTTTTATTTGGCAAAAAATGCTGGAAATTCAAAATTATATAAAAATACAAAGTTTCAAAACCATATCTTCAGTATTAAGAAAGTTAAAAATGGTGTCACTTTTTAACACTAGAACTACAGACATTTTATGTATTTGAGGAGGGTTGAAACTGAATGTACATAAATAATCGTATTTTTATATAAATCAAATTCAACATAAATGCCTATAACAATGCTTTTAGAACTTGAATAATTTTAAATCAAAATTTAAAACTTCAAGTGTTAAAAAACCGTCGAAAAAATTGTCAAGATGATTGGTGAACAACCAACTTTCCATTTCCCATTTTTTTTCTCCATCAAATGTAAGTTTTTTTTTAAAAATATTTCCATAATTATGGATGCTGACATCAATAATTCTCACGAACCGCCACTGTATTTACTATACGATCATAAATTAAAGCAATTTTTCATAACTTTACAGAATAATTTGAAGACATTTTAGTTTTAACTTATATTTAACTAAATTAATTATCACTTTTTGTGATGTAGTCGTTGTTGAACCAACTATAGCGTACGTCAAAAGATCTGTAATTACGCAATTGCATCTTCTGGTTGATGTGTCTGGTTGTTCTTTGACAGTCGTTGCTACAAACACACATACAATATTTATGGTAGACCAACTGATCTGTGATCTTGCATCACCGTTGCTCAACATTTTGAAACATTTGGCGCACTACGTTTAAAAATCCAACTTTCGTCTCTTTAAGATCGAATAATTAATTGATTGTTTTCAAACGTTATGCGTTCTATTATTGTGTATCGCTCCATATTAACTTTCTTTCTTTAGAGCCGTAAGATAAAAATAAATCAAAATTAAAGAAGAAACAAAAATTCTAAAAAACTTAAAATTCCTCTCATTCTCCTGAACGGTTGTTATTTATTAATATTTCACAATCGTCTCGGATATGATAGTTTATCGTATCAACTATTTTTATAGAAACCACCGCGTGCGCTAAAGCCTAAGACCATTTTTAATTTTTGAATTATTTACTTAATGAATTTAGTTCAATTCAAATTCACTTATAAAAGTTGCTTTTGTGCCATCCTGTATTCAACAGGTACCTAATAATCTTACTTTGAAATAAAACGTTAATTTTTTTTTCAATACACTGTGGTTCATAATTAAAGTAGAAAAAAAAATTCTGAAAAACTTAAAACTCCTCTTATTCTCCTGAGCGGTTAATATTTCATAATCGTCACGGATATGATAGTTGATCTTATCAACTATTTTTATAGAAACCACCGCGCACGCTAAAGTCTAAGACCATATAGGCGAAGAAAATGATGATTCCTATGAAAATTGTGTTCAATTTCTAATATGTTGGAAAGCCCTTTTCTTCATACAATCAAAAAATAATGTCACTGGCTATAACTAAACATAATGAATCTTAGCTTCAGAGATGTCCGTACAAAAAAAAATGTTTTCTATAAAAAGATCAAACGCTAAGATCTATAATCGAAAAAAAAGCTTAATAACTTTGCATGAATTGTTTCTGGTAACGTTGTTAACAAACTTTAATTAACAATTTACTTATTGAAGAGATGAAAACTTCATTTTACGAGTGAATTTAATTTTAGTACTTAGCCCAGTTTTATAATACCCATAAACAACTATATTATTGTCTGTTTGGCTGGATGGCAGAAACAAGATATTATTTTCAGTACATAATACAAAATATTTAATAGTTGCCATTAAATTTAATTAAATAATGCTCACACATACATACATACATACATACATACATATATATATGTAGAATATGTAGGTACAGTTCGGGGTTCGTCGGAACTACAAAAACAAAAACAAACAAAAAACAAACCAGAAAAAAAACTTATTATTTGCGAACAACAAACTGAAAACGTTTTCCTCTATAAAGTCGAAAATTAATGACCAAAACTCTGCTGGTGTGCTCCTACCTACTTAGTATCTGTTTATTTATTAAATTTGTTGTAATTAAAATTAAAAAATTTCAAAAAGAGCATTTTATACTTTTGTTTTGTGTTAATTGAGCACAATAAATATTCGTTTTTGTATTTTATATGCACTGAACGTGTCATATTTTCCATTTAGGTTCATTTTCTACATGAAATATATACGAAAAGCCAAGAATAATTGTATTTTCTAGAATGGGGAGAAATGATGTCTTCCTTTCAATATATTAAGTGTATATATATCTATATATAGTTATAATATCATAATATGTTGTTTTTTTTCGGTAAGAAGAAGGTGTATTACAAGGCATATTCCTCAGACTCCGCAACCAACCATTAATAAACGAAATATGGCACAAGAAAAATATTTTTCTGTGTGATGCTATTTCCAAGGAAAATACTTTTCTAATTAAAATGGTCTTCGCATTTAGTGGCGTAATGTTTATTAATTGGTTGACTATTTTGGTGTAATTACAACAAGGGGAGGAAAATCGCATAAATTTTAATTAAGCAATAAAAGACCTAAAATATACTGCTTCGGAAAGCCTCTAGGTTTTATGAGTCTTTTTTGATAACAAACACGGCTCCAAACCGTTCTGAGGAATATTAGATACGTTGGCGGAATATAGGGCATAGTATAGATAGAGGTATACCTAAACATACCATATACTACACACAGTAAATTATATGATGGGTCAATAAACAGTTATCTATTAAAATCAGTAATGAGAAAATGGTCAATGTATCCATAAATATGTGGCGAAATGTTTTGATTCCATTTTTATTATACTTATTTGGGTTTTATTGTGTAGGCGACTGGTGCTACATACCAAATAACCTTCTAAATTTATCGTAAAAGTGATCTGCCGATATTTGATGCCGAATTTAATTTTCAACTTTTTTTGCCTAATAAATTTTTTTCAATTTTCCAACAACATTTTGAGAAAATCATCAAAATACACAACTCAAAACTGGTCGTTCAATTAGAATTTTTTTCATAGCATATTTTGATGATTTGCTCGAAATTTTTGTTGGAAAATCGGAAAAAAGGACTGCTAAGTAAAACGTGGCCACACTGAGCTACCCTTTCCTTCAATTTTTCAAACCTTAATCACCCTTCCCCCACTATTTTGCATCCTTCCCTTCCCCTCCCCACCCTTCCCTACTCCGTGTTTTTCGAAAAATTTGTATGGAAGGGGGGTCGAAGGAGTGGGCCGTTTTTGCCCATTTAAAATACCAAGTAGATTGTTCACAACCACTGCCTCTGCCAAAATTTTACGACGTTAGCTCAACGCGTTCGAAAGTTAGCGTGTATACAACCGAGCGAGCGAGCAAATGTTACAACCAAAATTTTTATTGCAGTTTTACGATTAAAAATTTCCAAAAAGTGGAGAAAACAAAAAAATTTTGAAAAAAAAATATGAAATATTTTTTTGTACAGTGTGTGGAAGCAAAATTATAAGATAAAAAAGGTTGAAAATAAAATTTGCCATCAAATATGTCTTCCGGTATGTTGTTCTAATTTAATTATTAAGGCGAGCAGATTGCTTTTACTGCAAATTTCGGGGATGTCAAAAAAAAATGCTAATTCGTTTCAAATTCTTAATTTTATGTCGAAAAAGATGGAAAATAAAATTTGAATCACAAAAACGTATCACCTACCTATAAAAGGTTCTAATTCTACTGTTTTTTTTTTTTTTTTTTTTTAATGTATATACCCATGCAAAATGTACACTCAAAGATATTTTATACTGTCTTTTAAATAATATTAATGATCCAGAAAATCCTTTTTTTTTTTACAACCCATCCGTAGAAAGTCTAACTAACACAAATGCATAATTAATTTTAATCGGTAACCAACGAATATAATCGCAAAATTTCAGATTACCCAGCTCATAGAATTTTATTTAAATAAATCACAGTTCGGGCGGGTAGCAATAAATTTATCGCATAATTGACGTAATGGAAATAGTCAAATATCATGGGTAAAAATGGTCTCATAAAAAAAAAAAAAAAAGAAAAAAAAAAGCTTTTTCACATGCAAAAAGCTTACATTATGTATATATTTATATTTATCTCATTGCTCGTATACACATACATATAAAAATATACTCGTATTTATACACATTTATAGCCTAGAATGAAATATGATATTCATGGCAATAATAATAACGCAAATTCATATAATATATACATATAAATCCATCATGGGGAAAATACAAAATTTATTCGAAGCAATTAATTTTCGTAATTATTTTCATTGCCACTTCAATTTATATGATGAATGTAGACAATGTACCTATACCTTTGAGCATAAATCATAACATATGGCTTTTCGAGAAATAATATTATTAACCACCATTATATGATGCGAAAATCTATAACTTTGCATTTCTATTATTGATAAATTAAAGTTAGTTAAACTTCTAAATTTTATTGTATCATACCTACATACAGGGTGTCCATGATTATGCAGAAACAACAACTAAACAGATTTAAAGATTGTAAGTTTGAATTTGGTGTAAGAGCAGAAGAATTCTCAGCTTTTTTTCCCCATTAAAGACCTTGAAATTATTACATTTAGAATCTAGATTTTAGAGAGCTTTTTTATACTACTAGCTTTCAGATGAATTTAAATTTATTAAAATCGGCCCAGTAGTTTCGGTATAATTATCGTTTAGTTTTTTTTAGCATCAGCATTGAACACCCTGTATACGTTTGAAGTTTCAGTCATCTACATAGGGTAGAGGCACCTACGGTTGGAAACCCTCCAGTAGAGTTGACCACTTTAATGCACATAATTTTCAGCATACTATACTCTGACAGTACTCTGACAGTACTCCATATTTGTAAATCATTTTATCATTTAACGTGTGGAAATTTATCCAATTGACCGTTTTTGGAAGTAATTTATTAGTGAACAAGCAAAAATAAAAACGGTGCTCTTCTCGACTGCAGTGTATTTGGTATCACGAAAAAAACATAATTCTTTCTTTCTTGCACAGTTAATGTGATGGTCGTCAATAATTGCACGACCAAATAAAAAAAAAATGAGAAAATGGTTTAAGAGAGAAATTTTATCGTGATATCAAATACCCTGCAGTCGAGAGTGTTTTTTTGTTGTTGTTGGTTTATTGTTACGTACATTCTATTTTTAAAATTGATAAATTATAAAATGAAATGGGATCAATAAACATATTAGGGGGGCGGTGTTGGTTAAGCAATAAGCCAAATTTTGTTATATAAAGTCTAGGAATCGGCCATTGTGCCATAGTTTCCACCATACTTTGATAAAAACCCAGTAGTCGACTATCATATTTTTATAGACAGGGCTCACTTCGTTACTTTCATTGATGACAGAAAATTAGTACAACATGATTTTGAGATCGCGTAAAATGTAGATTTGCATACAAACCTGGCTTGGATTTTTTTAAGATCACTTTACGATCACTTGGTTCTACGTGGATCAAAACAGTTATTCAACAATAAGGTATGATGATGATTATATTATCATTAATAAATTTCGAAAACATTTAGTAATTTTGACCTAAACTTGAGTGTAGGCTTAAGTTACCGAGTACTGGTGCCACTACCCTACATACATTGTACTTTCACAGCATCCATAGTTTTCTTACGTAATATCTTTGATATGAATCTATGTATAGGTAACCAATTAGTTTTTTGTATAGATATAATGACATATATTATATGATCCTATTTCAAAGGTTTTAAGTTCAAAGGAATATGATTAGTAACTTTCAATTTATTGACATTAGAGTATTCTCTATACATACTATACGTGTATGGTGTCACCTGTACCTTACTCTAATGTACACTATTTCTATAGCATAGCACAGCATTGTTTGAACAATATCGTTTGCTATAAATTGTTGCTAAACTATTAACATATACCTACTTAAGGTAGAAGTGTACTTATACCAAAGCGTGTATACTCGTCTCTGATAAGCAAGATTTTTGAAATAAAACGCTCTTTGTGCTTGGCTTCAATATATTATTTGCATAAATACTTAGAGTTAGAGGGGATGTACATACATTTTATAGCAACGAAAGAGGTTTTTAAGGAAGAAAAAAAAAAGTGTAACTAAAATCAAAAGGAACATTAAGAACGTGTAGTATGAAATATATTACCATAAATTCTATATTGTAGATTTTCGTCTATTAACCTAAGCAATTGTGCTCACTAATTGAGGCTATATTAAGTAGAGTTGTTTATTTACATATTTTATAACATAGGGTAATAATTTGGGTGATAATAACGCCACATAATGATGATTTGTTCATTTTAAAGTATTTAACAGTTACGTAGGTCATGGTGTAAAATTGCCAAACATTCTGATCATTTTAAGTTAATTTTGTTTTGAATTTTTTACTCGTTGAATCAATGGTCAATCTGATATTAGGCACCCATAATTTAATTGATATCAAATATTTGAAAAAAAAAAAAAACGAATATTATAAATTGTCAAAAAAATTTGAATCATCATAGGTAGTTGTGCGATTTTATATTTAAATTTTAAGAATGCACTATATAATAGAAATGTCTCGCTAGAAGTGGAAAATAAACTTATGGGTGAATAAAATATATTTTTTAGCCTTTCTTTTGATTGAATACTTTTCTTAAGATAAATATAAATAGAATTTGGATACCTAATATAAATCCTAAAATTTACTGAATTATGTACATTTAGGTTAAGGTATAGGGGAGAATGGGGAACTGGTCTGTACATAATTTTGATATAAATCATTTATTTATTCGAAACATATTTGGAATGTAGAAAAAGTCAATATGACAAAAATTGTATAGAATAAAAAATGAAGATTTTGTAAATAGACGAAAAAGTTCCACATCACAGTTATGGCGCCGCAATCAATTTTATGTAATTCCCAGGAAATATATTCGAATTAATGAAAATTTAACATAACAAAAATTATAGAGAATAGAAAAATTAAGATTTTATTAATAGATCAAAAAGTTCTCTGGCCTACCATTATTCTTTGTTGTACAGCAAAAATATATAAAAACACAGTTATAGAAATAAGTACTAATAGGGGTATATTATACAGGTATCCCTCCTACAACACGGTTTTACTCTAATACGAAAAGAAAATTGACGAAGTTCTCTTACAACACGGTAAATTATAGTACGGTTTAACTGTAACAAGATAAGAAAATACGAAAATTGCAAAATTTATACGTTCTTCCTACACGGTTTTGTACAATATGTAATTATGTTTGAACCTATCTACCGTGTTAAAGAAGGAATACCAGTAATAGACGTAGCCAATTATTCCTTCTTTACTGGTTTCTTAACGATTTTCTTTTATGAAATAATTTCTACCAATTTTTAGTAAACTCCAAATGCCTTACTATTCCTATGATGTTCAAACAAACATCTTCTTAAAATTACCAATTATAATAATTGTGAAGATTATTATTTTGACAGTAACCACAAGGTAGACTCTATAATATAAAATGAAGAAGAAGAAGAACAGAAAAGAAAAAAAAAATCAAATAATCCCAAGGATACAGAGCAATATAATTTGGTAACAACCTTTTATGCGGTAAATATTCTGAAACCAATTAAATTTGTGCTTAATTCAAAGAAATTCACATCAAACGTCTTCCCCTCCCCAGAGGCATTTCTCATTTTAGAGGAAATTTACAAATATTTTACTAATAAACCAGCCTTTCCATTTTATATAATACATCCTTCCAATTCCAACTGAAGATACCTTAAACCGAAATGAAAAGCTTTTCAAATAAACCAATGCCGACTATGATGGGAAAAATATCCCTAATTAGAGAAATGTTCAGAGAAAGAAAAAAAGAAAAAAAGCAACAACAAAATAAAAAAGAAGCTACAATTACATGCTAAGACTAGATATGGAGAGGTATATACATACATACATACATATATATGTATGTATATAATATTATTACTGTACATAGTATATTGAATTAAATTTCCCATGGAAAAATTTTCCAGATGCTTTTTCGAGTTGTTTTCATGTTAATTTCTCCAGAGAAATAAACCGAGAAAATAATAATGGAATATTACAAAATATAATCTTCGCATTCATTAGCTGAACGCTATGGCAGCAGCGGTGGTAGATGATGGCGGTAAAGCTGCCGACATTGTGGTATAACGTTTCTCAAAAATATTTATGTTATATAATTTTAATACCAAAAATTCCTTTATTTTAATGGACACAGCTCACAGGCGGATGATAAATTTACGCACATTAGTTATTTAAATTTTTGGTTCTTCTTTTCTTTCCATTTAAAAAAAAAAAAAAAAAAAAAAAAAAAAGAAGCAGAAGAAGAAGAAAAAGATTCAAAAGAAAGGCTTTTTAGGAAGATGCTTGAACACGTCAAGAAATACGATGAGAATATGCTTTTACATTTACATATCTTTGAATTACATTAAACAAAGTCAGAGGTTACATCATGTGCGGTTTATGACGTCAATAAAATTATACTGTGCAGTAGTAATGTTTGTTTCGCCTTAATGAGAAGGGATTATGCTTAAATTTTATGGAACACATAAAAGGCTTCTGGTAATGTTTTTGGAAAAACCATTTTGATATGAAACCAGTGCTCAACTCTTCCTAGGATTACGGTTGTTGTTATTTCATAAATTAATACGTGATCTTATATAAACGTGTCATAATAATAATAAAAATGAATCACATACGCAATTAAGAGTGTTTCTTGTTGGTTTTCTTAACACCCCCAAAGAGAGGCATTATTAAAGTTTATAAACAAAGAAATTAATTTTATTTTTATGATACGTACACGAGTGGCGTACGCATGCAAATAGCTAGCCAGCCAGCCATACCTTTTCTTGGGTGTTAAAAAATAAATTCAATTTTGGCAAATTTTTTAATTAGGAGATTTCTTTTAATTAGTTTGTCACTTTATGTCACTTTATTTCTATGCAAATCTTCATTGCTAGATATAGTATAGTACAGGTATACTCTCCAACAACACGGTATCCTACAACACAATTTCACATTAACACGAAAAAAAAATTGCGGAAATTCTCGTATAACACGGTAAACTATAGCACGGTTTTACTGTAATACGATAAAAAATTTACGAAAATATATGTACATGCTCTTAGTCTCCTATAACACGATTTCGTACAACACGTAAACATGTTGAAACCTATCTACCGTGTTATACCGTGTATACTAGAAAAAAAGGACCAATGAAAAGTCAATGGGATCCTTATTTGTGTTGAAGAGAGGACAAGAAGAACCGAATTGAACTGCAGCCTCCTTTCTAATAGCCTAGTGCCGACTATATAATACATTTCGTTACACTCGCCTTGAGATTGGACCATCCAAGTTCTTACAAGATGAACAGCACAAAATGCAATGGCGCCTCTTGTCGATGCGAAAATCGGAAAAGGACTGGAGAAAAAAATTTAACACACAGATAACCTAGCAAATAGAGACAAATAGGCATATTTTATAGATAATCCAGGTTAAGGATATAGGATATGGTCATTATTCGGGATCAGCGCATAGTCGTTAGAAAAGTATAGTTATTCGTTTTGGACAAAAAACTAAATTCAGCTGTCCATCTCCGAGCAAAACGATTTTTTTTCATTACATCGAATATTTTAAATTTTACTCAGTAAAATTCCTATAAGTATTAATGGATGGTGGGGAAGGGGAGAATCTTCTAAAAATAATTAGTGACCAGGTTCCAAAATATCATCTTCGAGCCAATCTGTCAGAACTTCCAAACAAAACATTTGGTAAGATCGCTTCCGTTGTTACTTCATTAATTCACATGCTTCTGGTACATACTACGGAAATTTATTTAAAATGTCCTTTAAGTGGGAAAAAATGTCTACTTACAAAACAACTTACGACAAAATTAATTTTGTCCTACTTATAGGAATTTTACTGTAGAGAAAAAATGTCAACATCATAGATAAATTAAAAAAATTAGAATTTGTCTAAAGTCTAAAGTTCTAAATCTAGCATTTTTAATTAATTTTTTTTAATTTTTTAAACTAATCCAAAATATAAAGAAAAATTTGTGATATTTTTTCTGTATGCAAAAGTTACTGATTTTAAAAGAACCAACCTGAAACCGATAAAAATTTGCTCGGTTAAAAAAGACTAAAAGCATTTACCTAACCCTAACAGTCGCTCAAAATACAAGCACTTATACTAATCCAGTATGTTCCAAAACATTTTTTAAAGAATTTTCACTATTTTTGCACTAAGGGAAACTAAAGAGAACTAAAGAAGGGTGAAAAACTGACTTTGGAGACCATCATCTTTGGGATTTGGAGTTTGTGGTTTGTAAACCATATCTTAACACTAGATACAACTGCAATTCCATTTTTTTTTTCATTTACGCAAACTATTGTTTTATGTCACCATAAGGCCACATGGTCACACCGGAATCATTGACCGGATTATTAAGATTAAAAATGAAGACCGGATTATTAAGATTAAAAAAAAAAAATACAAGAATTTCGTACTAGAGGACATTTTGACCTATTAATTACAAATTTTATTATACAATACTGTATAAGAAAAATGATGTATTAGAATTGAAAATAATTCAATCACTTAGATATAGAGACGTTTCTTTTTGTCTTATTTTATTAATTTAATTATCTTTATGAAATCGAAATCGTAAGTCTGTTCTCAAATAGATTTTTTTTATAAATACGGGCAACACAAAAAAAAAAGAAAAAGAGAAAAAAAAAACGTAATCCTATTACAACAAAATGACAACTCACCCCATTTTAATCCAAAATCATCGGTATTTATTAACTACAGGTAAGCTCGAACAAAAAAAAAAAAAAAAAAAATTCTTCTTAAATTATTTTTATCCTTCTAACTCTCCTTTCTGGCTATATTACAAACATACAGCCAGAGAATACTCGTAGATATACTCTGATGATATGTGATCCATACAGTGAACAAAAGCACTCACTTTTATTTCGTAATATCATTTAGGGGATGGCTGATGTAAAGTTCTTTTATACATAATATGTAAGTATGTATGTAAGATGAAACCCTATACTAATATGTTAGCAGCGACCGTGTCTTATCTCAAACTTTGTACATTCATTTTTATTAAGGAAACGTATTAACATAACTTTAATATATATATATATATATATATACATATGTATGTGTATATATGTATATATATATTTGGTTTTTTTTTTTTTGAGATGATCCCGTCTCATATCATTATGTCGAGCAAAACGTGTATACCCTTGTACGAGTAGGGCATAAAAAGTAATTTAAAAGTCAAGGTAACCTGGGTGTATCATCACTTCTAAGGCACTTTTATGCTATCTGTTTTCGTGGAAAATGCTCTGCTACAAAATGTGCTATTGAATTCGTTTTTACGATAATATTAAGGGTATATTGTGTGCGAAAAAAAGGTTTTTCTTTTTGGCCCCAAAGAGAAGAAAAATCATAAACCACATAAAAATACACACATTGTACTCGGGCGCAATGTACCGTACGAGATACTTTCATTTATGTATTTGCTAAGGCAAAGACATCACAACTTGATTCGTATATCTTATATGTACATCGTACAATCGGTAAAGGTGTGGTACCAATTCCCAATCTGTTCATTTGTGTGATGTGTGTGTGTGTATGTGAAGTGGTTGGGTATGCTTCGAACTATCATCATCATCATTAGACCGTTTCACGTTCGACAAGTGAGCATACATTGTCCAGCTGCGGCGCCACGTTTGTCTGGGTCGTCCTCTTTTGCGAGCACCTTGGAAATTCCACTCTAGCGCTTCGCTAGGTTTTCAAATTGTATGTCCGATCCAGTTCCATTTTCTTCGCCGAATCTGAACATTAATCTTCTCCGTATTTGTCATTTTCCATAGTTCTTTATTTTTAAACCTGTCTGACATTCCAGATTTCTCAACCTTTTGTATAGTAGAATTGACAGACAGTCAATTCGGAAAATCCTCAATTTTAGGTTTCTGGAGATTTTTGGAGCATTCCAGACATTTTTTAGCATTCCATATGCGTTTCTGGTTCTCTGAATTCTGCCCGACACATCAAATTCTGCTTCTCCCTACTTCGAACTACGTTCACTATAATGAATTTTTGGAATGCAACTAAAAACAAAAACAAAATGAAAATAACATCCCCTGCCCCCGGAGAAAATCAATGGGAGTCACTCATATGACTGTAGTCATAAAGAATTTGAATCCGGGGGGGGGGTTTTGGCAAATTTCACTATTCAATAAATTTGATTTTTTGAAAAGAAAAAGTTAAAAAGAAAAACTCCAAGAAACAATGGTTGGGAACCTATGACTGTTGTGTACAGTTCTAGTTAGTATAGAGGGCAAATTATACCCTATCAACATTTCAAGACGTATATATATACTCTGTCGTTATATACATACATAGACGAATACCATTAAAATAAGAGCTTTTACCATCTGATGAATAAAAGTTATCTAACCTTACTATACCACCGTCTACACAGAGGAGCTGTCTGTTACAATCATGCCACTAAGAAATTGTATATTATGTTTGAGTATGTTGCTTATTATTTGTTTATTAGGGCTATTATAAACATTATGTGCAAACTGTATTCGTTTTGGAAGCAGAACAGAAGAGAACTCCATTTGCAATATTAAAAGATACATTAATTTAATGTATCTACAACACAAAGTCTTGAATCTTGATCATATTAAACCATTAGATCTCTCGGTGTATGTAATGTGTGTAGATATTGTACAAAGTACAAACTTAAGTAAAAGTAATCGCATAAAGTTAGTTTTTCATTATAATGAAGCTAATTGAATCATTGAATGAATCTTTAAGTCAAAAAGTAATTGAACAAATAAATATATCCATTAAATAAATGAGCGTTCAATATTCATGCAGCAGTACGTTTCGCAATCCTCAAAAAAACAATCCTCCAATTGAAATAAAATTTAATTAGGAAAAATTCCTTAGAAATTATAAATTTTATAAGAACTCTAGCAGAATTATTGTACTGAGCAGGTAGATACTTACGAACTGACTAATTATTTAGATTTATTCTGATATCAAGTTCTGAATGTTAATATTTCCGAACGGCTCGATTCTAATTTCTAGCATATGCTATACCGAACGGAACAGAAACGTAATGGAATTGCATATAACCGAACTGAACGTAACGAAACTGAATTATACTTAAATTGTTCTTTTTTACGTAGCTCTTAAGTGGCATATTCACGAACGAGCAAATTTGACGAGCATTTTGCTGCGCAAGCAAATAACACCATCGATGATGTTGCTTTTTGCTCGCCACAGCTGATTCGATGAAAATTTAAAAAAAAATGGGGTCGCTGTTTGCTCGACAAGCAGATTCGATTGTAGCCGGCGACGAAGCAACAAAGAGAATGTAGGACTTTTTACAATTTTTGTAGAATTTTGGTGATTGAAATTATAAAAATGATAAGAAACCAAGAATTTTGACTTGATTTTTTTGAGTAAACTAATTCCGTGTTGTACGAAACCGTGTTGTATGAGTTAAATAGATATTACCTAGTATTATAGAACTATCAAGTTACACGAGAATTTCCGCAATTTTCTTAGTATGAAAGTGTTGTAGGATACCGTGTTAAACGAAAATGTCACTCATAAAAACAGCAATGCGATGCTCGTCGATAGGCCGCTTTAGAATCATATGTTTCGCTTGATACACAAAACAAAACAAAACAAAAATCGTCAGAATTTCTTCAGCAACACTAGTACGAGCTCTTCTCTTTGAAAGTGGCGGAGTACACAGACAAACTGTAAATTTTTTTTTGATCAAAATAAAAATTTATTTTTTTAAATTTTAAAAATTCTCATTATTCTATACTGGAGTCAAAATTCTCAATGTGCAATTGTTTATTGACGAAACTATTGCTAACTCTACTCATAATACATGCCCAGCTATTATTAATTAATTATTCAGTTATTTCCTGCATTTATGTTGGTACTAATTAGAGCTTATTGTAACTATTTTTTCAAGTCGCACAAATACATATAAACAAATGTATACAATGGCTCTAGATATGTATGTAGGTATGTATGCAATGTAGTGAATTAAAATGAAACATTAGCAAATTAAAATAAAAAAAATTGTATTCTTGTTGTTTGTGAATAAACAATTATTCAAATACATAAGTCAGTCATATATGTATGTGAGTTGTATAGGTGTAGTAGGTATATTTACAATTTTCTGCATCATAAAAATGTTTGCATTGGTACCAATTTTGCACCAGAGCGAGAAAAACATAGAATTATTTTCATATATGTACATTTGTATCTGATTTGATTACAAGTTCTAAGCAAAGTTGGGTGTGCACTATATAATTGCCTCCCTTCGCATATCCATACATAGTTTAGACTTTTCCGATGAAAATATTTACTGTGAAAATGTAATAAAACAAGAAAATTATTATCACATCGAAAGGATATTTCCTTTTAATTCAATTAAATGCAGTAAATGGGTATACTACTTATATGGAGATGGAGAGAGCTTTACGATAATTACTTCGTGTTTGATTTGTGGCAGTGAAGACACCTTGAAGGCAATTGTTTTTAATGGACTTTTAAAAATAAATGAAATAAATGAGGCAAATATTAAATAATTAATTTAGGAAATGTAGGTAATTGCATTTTAAGTTTATAATTATTATTTTTTCAAATTTCAGGATTATCGTCCTACAAGGAAGATGTATAAATTATTATAAATTATATTAGGAAAATAAATTATTCTTCTTCTTCTTCTTTTCGTGGCAAGACCTATCTTAATCTACCAATTAGCCCAATTGTACATTTATCTTATTGATATGAGGAAATCTTCTTTGTGTGTGTGTGGCAATGCAGCACATGAGGTGTTTCTCCTGGAAACCTTACAAAATGCTTGCCATTTCATCACCTGAAACCCTTTAAGCACTGTTATTCTAAGATAATACATTTTCTAGACAGTTTTTAAATGCAATTCAACCACCAGACCTCAGACTAAAGTCAACATACCAGAGAAAAATGTTTTCGTTTTTCACCACACCAGTCGGACTTGAACCCGGGACCTCCCCCGCTCCAAAGGCAACCACCCAATCCATTGAGCTATTTGGTCGGTTATTATGGTTCTAGGACAAAATTCCCCCTGACATTTTTTTTAAACGGAAAAAACCCCCCTGACACTTTTTTTTAATGGACAAAATCACCTCCGGACAAAATTCTGCCGGACAATTTTTTTAAGGCCGAAAAAATCCCCATCAAACAATTTTTTGTTTAAACGGACAAAATCTCCCCTGACAGAACACAGAATCTTTCCTGATGAATTTGTTAACAAATATCTACGCCTACATAAGAAACCTACGTTTTGATAGTCTCTGCGGGGCCTTCCAAATATATACCCCCTTTTATGTAAGCAACCTAAGGCTACGCAAGAATACGTTTTGGAAGTTTATGAAGGAAGGATTTAGTTCAGAAGAGATTTTGCCCGTCTTAAAAAAAACGTGTCAGGGGGATGATTTTGTCGGGGATGCATTTTGTCCGGGAGGAATTATGTCTGAAGGGATTTTGTCCGTCTTGAAAAAATTGTCAGGGGGGATTTTGTCCGTTTACCGGTTATAATAACTTAACATAAAACCGTAAAACAAATATGGAGCTCAAAATTGGGCGTTCATTTTTCATGACATGTTCGTTCAATTATCTTGGTATTAATAAGGAACGTTTAGGCATGGTTTTTGGAAATTTACTTATTAATTAAATATGTTTATTTAAATTTCAACCTTTATTAGTTTTTTATTGTTTCCACAACCCCCACGCCCACTTTTCATTTTTTCTTCATATTTCTCTCTACGTTTCTTCCGACTCTATTTATTTTCTTTTTCATTTCAATAGTAGGTAGGTACCTACTTATGTTGTATATATAGAGATATTTGTACAACAACCTCAAATTCCTTTTATGATATTATATTAGGCGCGAAGAGACAAATACCGTCACGAAAAGAACTTATGGGGGTCGACAAACAGTATTTGCCAAGAAAATGCTCCGTTTTCATATTTTAGATGAGTATAATATTCCCTGTGTGTGTTATATATGATATTATTGGTATGCAAACTCGACCTAGTCAAGTAAACATTTATTATATATCCCGCATCTTATATTGCCTCTAAGAAAATGTCGTTTTGTTTTCGCAGAAAATCGAAGTTCTCACCCCGCATCCTACCGAAAATTCCCATTCCCAAAAAATTCAAAAAGAAAATAAGTTAAACAAGCCATGACGAAAAACACAGGAAAAATCTCAATACTGTCGATTGCCTTTGTGAAATATTATACACATACAGTACTTACACCATTATTATAATATATTGTTCAGTTAAATGTAGTAGCAGTAGTCGTTCAATGATAAGAAAAATGCGGGCCAACAATTTAGTAAATATAATTTATGATGTTAGTTTTTGGTAACAATATTCAATTGACTGAAATGTCTTTGATTTGATTTTGTATGTCATCAACGTTGTTCTGAGTAGTCTGGCGTATGTCAAAAATTTTGCGATAAGTACAGGGTGTTTATATATTTTATGTTATCGCCATTAAGTATATATAGCAAAATCAAATTATCAAAGAGGTTTTGAGATAAATACGTTAAATTTCTGTAAAAATTACATTCTTAGAGAAAATAAATGTATACCGGGGGTCAAATTCTGGTCGCAAATCACGGTTTCTGACATTTACGAACCGTACAAATGAGCGAATTTACAGATAAAAAAATAAGTTTTACAATAATGTCTCACAATATTATGATTAAAAGTTCAAGGTCTGACTAAATTTGATCTCATAACGTCGTGAGCTTGTGAGACGTAAAAATAATAAAAAAAAAATTTTGCTTGTGCATTCCGTAAACGTCAAAAACCATGATTTGCCAGCAGAATTTGACTCCGGGTTAATATTAAGAATATGAAAATCGTTTAAATTTTAAAGAACTTGTAAGCATTTCGGTGGCGGGCATTTTTCACGTTGCTAAAACTTAGGTAACGGTACTTTTTTAGACATGTGCCTAGTGGTAATTTTTTTCATAATATTTACTCCTCTACACAACCATACATACATATTAGCACATTTGGACGATACTAAATCGATCACCCTGTATAGATATTTATTTCTGTAGTGTGTTTCTTATAACAAAATCAGTAACAATCTATTCGATTTTTCTTCTTTTTCTTTCAAGTTATGACTTATTCAAATTTTGGTCCATTTTTACGTTTGTATACGGAAAACTTTACACATAATTGACATAATCAACAATAGTTTTGTTATTTGTGAACGCAGATTTTCAAATGATAATTTTTAAAAAAAAAATTTACAAAAATAGGGTAAATTCAAAAAAAAAAATTATTCGATTTGGAGACATAAAATTTCAGTGATGAGTCACCTTTGGGATAAAAGAACCCCCCTCTGAGGAGAACAAGAAGATTAATCCATATATCTATCTATACAGGGTAATTAAAAAAGATGCCTTTCGTTTTTACTCAGAAACTGTAGCTTAAGGATTTATTATAGACTATTAGGATCTTCAATTAAAATGGATATCATACAATAAAAAGGTACTCTAGATCAAGGACCATTTTTTGTTTGTTTGGGAAAATGGAATGTGTGACACTACACTCAAAGAAATACACTAAATCTAATGCTACGCAAAACATATAATTGACAACAACTGGCGCAAATAGAATGCATGGAATGACATCAGAAAATCAAAGATTTTAAACGGAAAGGGTGAGCCAGGGGATGGGGAGGGGGAGGGAGTGGAGCAGTTATTTTTCAAATGACAAAATATCACGACATATTTAAGCCCCATTTAATTCCAATTTTTATTGTGCCTTTTTTTCTGGGTGAGTGTATGTACAATATAGAGAATATTATTGTATCCTGTATATAGATGGGAATCATATTACGCTAAAAGGTTTACAATATTTCATATGTCACTGGAATGGCAAACACAACGGAACGCGGACGAGGACATTTTGGTGGTGCGCCGGTGATGGGTTTTTTTTTTTTTTTCTCACACCCGATGTATAACAACATAAAAACACCCAATATGAAACATTTTCATTTAAAAAACATAAATTTATGGTGATATTTTATTCTACTGCTGAATTAAAGTTCATAAATTATGATGTATGCTCGTGCACAACAAAATAATGTATAAATCACATGAGAAATATTTTTTGCGGATTTTCATTAGTCTGTTATCCATTGTTGGTATTTTGTGTACATTTGTATATGGCGACGAGGTACGCCCACCCCTTGCCATTGCGATTAATTAATGCGTATGAAAATTGTCATAAATAATTTATTTATTTTTTTTTTTTAATTTATTCATCTGTTGAAACTAAAATAAGCTTTTTTGAAATAATATTCAGTTATGTAAACAAATTATGTCAATGATTCGACAATATAGAGAGGTAGATATTGAATTTAAATAGATTTTATTAACTTTTTTAAAAGCAATATTCTTTCATTAACATTTATTTAATTATTAACACGGTTTTTATGTACATTAGGATATATGGGATTTCCACAATATAAATTTAATGTTTTTTTTTTAATTTTAAATAAATATATCTATGGTTATTTAAGAAAAGGACCTAACCTTCATTTTTCAAATTTTTCAGTAGAGAGAAAAAAGTGAACATTTGTGTACGATTTGCACGTTCCAACTTTCTTTGTATATCTTGTAGAGTCGATAATAGTCGTTCGTTTTTTTCGAGTTTCTTTAAAAATTATTGTATAATGTATAAATCATATGAGTACATCAACTGGTCTCTTAAAGGTCTTAAGGGAAAATCCAAAGCTCATTACGAAGTTTAAATTTGTAAATTTGATATCATTCTGTCACATCGTACAAATTTATATTTAAGTTTTATGTAAGTAGGTAGTTCTGCCAATTTGAAGCCAAATAAAATTGGTATAGTTTTATATAACAAATAAATTGCTTATCGGATACATTTTAACCTACATATATATTTACAGGTATCCAATTTTATTCTATATGTTGTTAATCTTCAATTTTGCAGTCAGCTCTTAAATATATTTTCTTATGCAAGTAACAATCAGCATTTTTCGAAATTTTCTCATTAAGCTAACGATTTAATGATTCCAAAATGATGTTCGTATACTTTTACTAAAGTAAATTGCAAAAATAAAATGCAATTACTGTAATTGAATTTAATGATAGCAGAGAGAGAGCAGATATTTCTGCAAAGGCAATCATCAAACAGAATCGAAAAAAAAAAAAAAAATAAAAATCAGTTGACGATAAGAATTCTAATAAGGTTTTTTATTATTTTGAGTGAGCAATCGAAAAAAAATCTATAATATGTTCAATGTACAGTAAAATGTACATGTACCGACTTATGTACTTAATTCTATATATTTTTTTTTTAATTCCTTAAGAAATTGTTTTTTATTTAAAATTAATCCAATAAGTATAAATTTAAAAATAGATTTATAAAGATTGCTTAATTTGAATGATAAAAGAATAATAAAAGATATTGATGCTACTCTACTAAACAATGGGATGCCAGTTTAGCGAAATTACATTTAATTTAAAAATAATAAAAACAAAAAAAAAACAAAACAACAAAAAAACGGAACAAATCAATTTAATTTGTTTTAGCTTGATTGAAAGTTAATTGGTTTTGAACGCAATGCTTAATGAAAAATCCCGTTGCTTCTTCTTAACCGAATGTTTTGTTATACTAATAATTTTTAACGATACCGATCCTCCCTCTATATGTAGATATAATAAGTAGTTTTTTATT